>JAUZST010003771.1:0-42742 GCA_034779995.1 Parotocinclus haroldoi
GAACAGTTAGAGGCCTGTATTAGACATGAATGGGAGAGCATTCCTATTTCTAAACTTGAGAAACTGGTCTCCTCTGTTCTCAGACGTCTGGTGAGTGTTGTAAGAAGAAGGGGGGATGCTACACAGTGGTAAAAATGGAATTGTCCCAACTTTTTTGGGATTTGTTGACGCCATGAAAATTGGAAACATTTTCCCTTGAAATTATACATTCTCTCAGTTTAAACTTTTGATCTGTGTTCCATTCTGAATAAAATATTAGATGATGGCACCTCCACATCATTGTATTCAGTTTTTATTCACAATTTGTTTAGTGTCCCAACTTGTTTTGGACTCTGATTGATTGATACATGCATACATGCATACATAATTGTATTATAATATAATTCTAATTGTATTATATAAAGACTTTAGTTGTTAGTGAACAGACGTTGTCTGAATCAATGTTAATATCTGATGGCTCACACCCACTGCTTTTTGGATTTTCTTGAAAAAATATAAAACATAGTTAATGATTTAAAAATGACATCTTTACAGGTACTCAAATGTAAGAATGTAACAAATTTGCTGCAAGCCTCAAAATTTAAACACAGAAATGGATCCACACCTGCAAAGCCAATGCTTTAGTGGTTTCTTCTCAGTGCCCCAAACTCAAACTACAGTTTATCCCTATAGGCGACTACGACTGGGCCAAACTGAACCAGGCCTGTTGAGTCTTTCACCATTAACTAGCCACTCAGTTTAAGAGAAAAGCGATAATTCCTCCATTAACTGCCTCCAATCAGTAAGCAGTTGGTTTCTCTGCAACTAAACCTTGAAGGCCCAATAACAGTTTAGGATATACAAGGTGAGTCATAAATCAAAGGACACGTCGCATGCTGCATCATAAGACACTTTGGAAAGACGGCTAAGACCATTGTGGAGGTTTCTTTACTACGTGGATTTCTAGATGTCGGTTGTTGACGGCAGCTGTGTTCCTCTGACATCAGAATGGTTCATTTCATCTTCAGTTACCTGTGATGAACAACAAACATTTTGAACTTTGTGTTGATAACTTTTGAACCACAAGAGAGATGGCAAATTTATTTCTGAAACAATTCTGGTCTTCTTTGTTATGCTACATGATCACCTTCCCATTGGAAAAAAACCTGCCCTTGATCGAATATGGTGGCTTTCAAGATGGCAGCCATGTTCCAGACATAGCCTAAAAGATATTTCTCCCTCACCCATTACTTACTGGGGACAGATGTCAAATGTCATTTTCCCTTTTGTTTCTAAAATAAAAGTGTCCCGTGGCTTTTGACTCAACCTGTACAGTAAGAAAGAAAATAATGATGCATGAATAAAATTGGTCCTTTTTATACATTACACCATATAAAACTGCAAATATATTTTCATAAGTATTTAGACATTATATCCCTAAACATCACAATATTATTGTTTATTATTATTAATATTATTATATAATATGATCAAACATTAAAATGAGTTGGCAAAGTACCTGGTTAGGATAAATGAACAGCCCCTTAACAGTCATCACTGTACAGACTACATCCAACCACCCTCCAAATAACACACCATGTAAACCCACCCTCTTCTGATGTAATTTGAGGTTTTTATTACCAAACCAAAAAACACCACCAACAAAAACCACCCTGTACAAATTAGCAAGTTGGTACAAAAATATTCATATGTTTTCAAAAAGCCTCCAAATGCGTTTCAAAGCATTTTTAAGCAGTGAAGTGTGTATGGCACCACCAACCACACTTTGCCAAATTTGGGATCTCCATCCAAATTGATCCAAACTCTCAATAGCAGAGACTGTGCTGGCAGCCAGTGCGTGTAACAATAATCTTAATACAGCAGCTTTACATGAAATTGGCCCGTACTGCAACACAGAAAAATCTATTTCCTCTCATTTGCACTTCTAATGCCATGATGCAGACCATTTTCCGTGACAGACAGACCTTTTTAGACTGAAATTCAAAAACTATGTTTGGTGAAAACCAACTACACTTCACACAAAGTACACCAGTAGAAAAAGGTATGGTGAGGGCAATATTAAGTTAATGGGGTACTGGGCAAATGGTCTGGATTACATGGAAAATAGATGTTGGCATTTATACCAAAATTGTTTAGCAAAGCCTGCAATTCTCTGTTAAAAATGGTGGATGGATTTGAAAAGCCATTTGCTGTTCACAAGATTTGACTAAACTAATTATTTTGCCAGAATGAATGGACAAATATTCAGTTTACGTGTAAGGCTCATACAGACATATCCAAACAGACGCAATTAAAGCAAAAGGTGGTTAAACAAAGTTTTAAATCTGACCGATCACTTATCCAGTCGGTACCTTTCTTTTGGACAGTTTTCAGAACTGTTGCCGTTTTCTTTTTATCCGAATAACGAAAGGTACATTTACTGAAACCTACTGAAAAAGGCTTATTGATTTCAGACTATAAGATTTAAGAATGTACATGTTTAAGATGTTAACATGCAATATTATTTGTCTGATGATTTAGTTTATTTGGTTTTTATTTGTCACTTTCAGCAACACATTGATGTCACAAGGTTATCTCAAAATTAGTCATATTAGAAAGCAAGTCCCCTTCCAGTAGGTGAAAGGAATACAGGAAATCTGTACTCAAGTCAATGGCAATTCAGAGCGAACAATTAGCCTAAGATGCATGTCTTTGGACTGTGGGAGGAAACAAAGAACCTAGAGTAAACCCACGCAGACACAAGGCTCCACATGCAACCTAGGGGAGACCCAGGCCACATCACGCTGGAATTGAACCCAGGACTTCTTAATCTGGGGTGATGGTGGGCAGGGGCAACCACAGAGCCACCGTACTGCCCCAAAGTTGAGGTCCAATGTTCTGTGCAATAAATCAAGTTTGGCAAACCAATTCTCTTAGGGATTTACAGACAGCAGGGCAGAATGTTGATAAACAGATTTGTAGTAAGTGGAAATCATAATGAGAGTCATTGAAGTACCAGTACAACCCACTGAATTGTCACTATGGAGAATCCATAAATATATGCTTTATATTACAAATGGCTTAGAAGTGTGCAGCTGAAATAACAGCTCAGTGATTAGAAGGAGTGTCCACATTGAATGTGCTAAACGTGGGCTGTCACTTAAAATTCCTTTAATTCAAAATGTGAATTAAAACGACAGACTTAAAATATGACATTTCTGGGTCAGGACATACAATGTTATATGAGATATGTAAGAATTCAATACTTCAGACTTCTAGCTGTCATTAATGCAACACCTGCACAGCAGCGCTGCATCAATACAAAAGCAGAGTTGAGCTCTTCTTAACGCTCTCAAGGCCATGCTAATAAGAAAATTCCTAATAACAGGGTGGGGAGCCACCAAGGTCTGCAGGATCAGGTGAACACGATGTCTCCAGACATATGATTGGTTCTCTTTGCCAATAACTCTACAGACTCACAATTTTTGCAGTCTGTGAATGGAGAAAACCCACGTTTGGGACAAAATGAAACCAGAAGAGGTTTTAACGTGAGGACAACTTACAAATACCAGGACTTTTCCCAGGGTACATATTGTACTTCAGCCTCAAATATTTGGCTATAATTTGAATGTCTCTCAGAATGACGACGAAGCGTACGTAAAGCGTGGCCACTACACGAGTCCTCGCGGCTGAGAAGCGCAAGCTTCAGTCACTGATCTTGTAAGGGGGCCTGTCACAGTTTTTTAAAGTTTATCCTCAAATAGAAGAAAGTGGCCCAGAAAGAAAAAAAAAAAAAAAAGACGATTGTGGAAAAACCTGGTTTATGTAAACAAAAGGCATAGTTGTGATAAAACATGTTACATCTTTATTTTGAGTTACTTGTCCTTTGTCACTGGGAGGAAAAGTTAGAATTTGATTTCAGGACTGAGCTACACATGAACGTTAAAGATAAAGGCAGTATTTTAAAACGAAGCAAACCACCATCACTGAATTGCATTGGGCCCTAAAGTTCATATTTTTCTCCCGAAGGCTCTCCTCGTGGGTAAATTGACTTAAGTTCAGGTTAAACAACATTCCCATATATCTAAAAAAAAAAGGAGAGAGCCCTTAGACTATAACTGAACGTGTTGTGCCTGTGAAGGCCTGGAGAAATGTGTCCAGTGTCTACTCCGGCGCACAGGTGTGCTAATGCACCAAGACACGCACACTCCCACACATACCACTAAGATTTATGATGACCAGTTAATTAGATGCAACACTCTTGTACACGCAAAATATTTGCACCCGCACACCATACTCACTCGTACATCACTCTCAAACGCGCACACATACACGCACTCATACGCATCTCTATATAGCAGTCCTGTGAGGGGAGATCTGCAAGATCAGCTCGTTTAAGAACGTTCCTTTGCGTGCACAGTCTCACACAGTCTCCAGATTCACACCTCCATAAAGTCTTTGTCCAGGTCCCTGTAGGCCTCATCTATGTATGTGGCTATGGCACAGAGCGAATTCCTATCTGAACTCAGCAACACAGTCACAGTCTCCTTCCAGTAGGTGAAAGGAATACAGGAACTCTGTACGGGGAAAGAAACCGAGAGCGTATTAAACTGATGAATGCAGTTCTATGCATGGATCACTGGAACATCGCCGCTTTGCTTACGTTCTCCAGACAGGTGCTGTCCTTGTCTTTGTTGAGGTAGTGGTGTTGCCAAAAGCGAAGCAAATGGTGAAAGTTGTTGAGTAAGCAACCAGGGTACTTCTCAGCATACTCCTTTTCCTTAAGAGCCCTCAGGTAGAATGGGAGTTTGCCTCGCCACCGTGCCTGCATCAGCACGACCAAACTGGTGTTCAAGCAGCTCACGTTCTCCTGGGATGCGAGAAATTAGAAATGCCTGAGTTATTTTACTGTACAGCAAAATGATGAAGACATGAATGTCATTTTAAATGCAAGTAATAACAATTAATAAATAAATAATAACGTTACGTGTTGCGTCCAAAAAACTACAACCGAAACGTTATTCGAAACTCCATCATTACTAAAAATGGTTTAGATAACAGAATAATGATTTATCAAATTCCACTGTTACATCCGAAATTCATTAAATTGCTCGTCTGGAGAGTGAAACGAAAGTGGAGAACGATTATGCTTAAGGGAGATGGACTAGACAGGGAAAGGAAAGAACAGAGTTCTGTTCAGTTCAATATCACACCACATTTCGAGTCCACAGAAAGCCATAGTAGATCAATTGTGACAAACTTTACACCGACAAAGGCAGATGGTCTTTTATGTAAACAAACAAATGCTTAAAGTTGACTAATGAGCATGATAAGGGAGGGACAGGCACCCTATGAGAGAGCCATAGTGCTCTTTAAAAAGAAAAAAAAAACTATTCAATTTTATTTATATAGCGCTTTTTACAATGTAGCATTGTCTCAAAGCAGCTTTACAGGAATACAATTATCTAAAAGGCCAATTCCAAGTTGAGCAAGCCCAGGGCGACAGTGGCAAGGAAAAACTTCCCAAAATGGTAGGAAGAAACCTTGGGAGGATGTCATTGTCATTATGAAAAATTACATTCAATCAATCTGATTTAGCAAAGTGTTTACTTATTTTTTGACCATGTTTTGTTTAATATAAAAACAGCAAAAACATCTTAAGCAAACTTGTTGAAAACAGAATTTGATTTACTACTGTCAAAAATAATTATCTACAGGCGCTCTCTCTAATCTAAAACAAAAATACAACAAGCACTGATAGTTTTATACTTCAGACAGTGGCTTTCTCAAGACTCTCTGTGACTTGATGCAAGATGTCTTTGCATAGGAAGCTGAGTAAGAGGCAGGTCCTCAAGCACGATGCTAAAGCCAAATCATAGGTTATTCTGTATAATCGTTTTAGCTTGTAATAACCAATTGTTTATAATTATACCTGATTGTATGGATATTATGGAAACCATTTGATATGTTGAGTAATGCCATAATCCTAAAAATGTATCCGAACTGCACATAATATATCACATAATTACAATGTAGTTATGGCAGTATATTAGACATATTAGACAAATTAGAATGTCTAATGGCCCAGAATGTTGCGGCGTGTCTGGTATTCAACCAACCCAAGTGGGCACATGCCACCTCGCTGCTCATTGAGCTCCACTGGCTACTGGTTGCTGGTTGGCCTATAAGGTGATCGCTGGACACGCTCCCTCCTACTTACACTCACTCCTTAACACTAGAAGTCCCAAGAATTTTGACCTCCCCCCTGAAGTCCTGAAAAAGGGTTAAAAGACCCTTAGTCCAAACTGACAACTCTGATGGCTTCAATTAGCATCCCTTCATTTGTAAAGTGACCATTGCCCGAGGAATCAGCAGGGGAGACAAAAACGTCTGTCTAATACTCTACACAGTTGTGAAATCAACTTTTTATATTTTGTACATATATCTCTTGGTGGCACGGTGGTGCACATTTTGAACAAATTGAAGTTCTTTTTTTCAATTGGTTTGGCTCATTTCTTGAAATGGAGATGACATGTGAAACACACATTTTGATTCAATTCAAAGCTTTATTGTTATATGCACAGTAAGGCAACTTATTTCCCTGTCCAATGAAATTCTTATTTTGCTGTCCACACTGGATGTCAAAGTATAGGTAGATAATATCAAATACAAGATAAAATGTAAAAAAGAAAGAAAACAATGAAAATAATAAATAATAAAATAAGTATAACTATCCAGAATATACAAAATGTACATTGTGCAGTACATGTGCAGGACCATACTGAAAACATACATGTGCAGCTGTATGCAGACAGAAAAACACTGAAGTACCATTTGGTGCAGTATCTATCAGTAACCTTGTCTATGAGGGAGAGCTATCAGCTCAGCTATTCAAGAAAATAATGGCTGTGGGAAGGAAAGAGTTCTTTAGCCTGGCTGTCCTGCATTTGACCTCTGGCCAGAAGGTAGGAGTGTGAATAGTCCATGTTGGGGGTGGGTGGGATCTTTGATGATGGAGGTAGCTCTCCTGTAGACTCTCGTGTCTTACGTGAAGTGTTTTTGGAGAGATGTGACCTTTTGCTACTGATCCATGACGTTGTGCTGCATTATCCAGGTCATTTAGCCAAATGTACATATAGTTTGCAAAACATACAGTCTGTTTCAAGAAATGTGCAAAAGTTATTTTCTAAAATAATTTAGTCATGTTTTTCTTTAAAAAAAAGATAAGTGGGTTTAAAATAACAGTTTAACAAAAATAACCTGATTTACCTAAAAAAAAATCATGCAAAAAGTGTAAGCAAAAGAGTGTAACTGCTCCTGAGTGTGTCTGCCCATCCCCCAGCTGCATAAGGTGAGACAGGAAGTCAGAGGGCCAGCCTGAGAGCAGCAGCTACAGAGGACATAGAGCTTAATAGAGCAATGGGGCAGATCTGGGAGACTTTGCACATGCAAATTTGCATGCAGCCTTTTGTACTGTGGAGGATAAATAGGTAACTGCTTCACCTATTTTGTTCACAAGAAACAAAATACAGAGGAGGTTCACCACTCAACAGACATTGGAACTGATCCTCCATTTCACGTCAGTAGAACCATACGCCACAGATGGAGAGCCAAGGGCTAAGGCCAGACGAAGTATCCGAAGTCACCTTCAGAGCTTCCTCTGTTTTATGACTTTTGACATGCTTCGTAGCATTCAAAAATGGACTACTCAACATGCACGTCACACAACGCAAGCTGATTGGTTCATGGATCTCCCTGAACTAATGGCATTTATTTCAGTGATTATCTTGCGGGGGTGACCAAGGTTCCATCACTTCGTGACAGCTGGACAGCAAACCTGGTAAACCCAAGGATCATTGCAACTATGGCCCAAAACTACTTCCAAGACTTCATGCTACACCTACGTATTGATGACATGTTCACACGCAGTCAGTGAGCGGAGACTGATAAGTTTGCTGCAATCGCCCATCTGTGGCGATCATTTGTCACTAACTGCATCGCATCCTACAACCCTGGTCGACACATCACTATTGATGAACAACTTTTCCTGTCAAAGACTCGCTGCTGTTTCCTGCAATACATTGCAACAAAACCAGACAAGTCTGGCATCAAGTTTTGGGTGGCTTGCGACTTGAAATCAAAGTACATCTGTAATGTCCTCCCATATCTTGGCAAGGACCCCAGTCATCCCAGCGGGGAGAGACTGTCTGAGACTGTAGTGATGAGGCTGATAGAACCATTCGTGGACAAGGGCAGAACTGTAACCACGGACAATTTCTTTACATCACTGTCACTTGTAAAATGACTGCTCAGCCGGAAAGCCACTATCCTCGCCACAGTCAACAAGAGTCGCCGGGAAATTCCTCAATCCGCTAGACAGATAGACTGCACTGAATTCACCACTCAGGTGTTTTCAACCACTGATGCCATGCTGACAGTGTATGCGCCCAAACGGAAGAAGGCCATTTACGTACTCAGCAGCATGAACAGCATGGTTGAGACTGAGGATCCCACAAGGAAGCCAAACACGGTCACACAATACAACAACACAAAGTGCAGTGTAGATGTGATGGACCAAATTGTGCGGGAGTACAGCGTGCATGCAGGAACACAGAGATGGTGGACTTCCCTTCGGTCACTTCACACCTCCAATGAACGGTGTATAGCTTTACCAAAAAAAAGACAGAGCAAAGACTGTTCTCATTCTTCGTTACCCAATGGTGGAACAAGCTGACAAGTGCTACCAGAGCAGGAGCACCCCTCGCTACTTTCAAGGAGCTTACTCTCCTGACACCCCTAACAGACACACTTTGGTTTCTACTCTTGGATTTATTTTTTACCTTATTATACTTGTGTCTTTATTACTTAAATAACTTATCACTTGTAAGTCGCTTTGTATAAAAGTGTCAGCTAAATGCAATGTAATGTCATCTAATGTAAGTGCTACTTGTGTTTCTAGATGGCATTCGAAAATGTGTTCTTTTGTGAACTGCAACATGAGTGATGTGTCTGTGTTTGAGCCAGTATGTGGAGTGAAGTGATGACTTTTCTCTGTTTTGCTCTCATTGCCTTGCCTCCTGTAATCTTCATCCAAAAGTTAATTAGTGCCAGAGCACCTTCTCATTATTAGAGCTCTGCAATTACAATCAGCGCGTTGTCAATCTGATCAGAGAGGAAAACAGACAGCACATTAACCTCACCACTAGTCATCTACTTGAATGTTGTTATTTTTTATTTAATTATTTTTCAATTATCTGTATTCAATGTTGTACAATGTGCTTAAGTGCTTTTGCCATGCACAATAGTGGGTAACACTTTAGATAAAAAAAATAAATGAATTATATGATACACAGATGAATGATATCCATGAATGGATGGGTGGGTGAGTTGGTAAGGATGGGTAAGGTGAAGTGTAGGTGGGTTGATGGATGGATGCATGACTGTATGGTTGCATGGATGAGTAGATGGATGGCTGATCAGCATATGTTTTTGTTTGGATGCTGGTCTGCTAGTGGACTATACTACTATGGTCCAAAACAAAACATATGCTGTTTTTTTTTTGTTTATCAGCACAGAAGGATAGTGCACCGATTGTATTTCATTGTAGATAGACATGCCAGTGGCATAAACGATCACTGTCAGAGTGTGGTAAAGGAGCTCTGCTCTTTACTGTATAGGCTTGTTTGTTTGTGTGTTTGTGTTGAGGGTGCAGTATTTACAGTGCATTAGAACCTAGACTCTATTTGAGATGTTGGGTTTCTTCCTTCAGCCCTCAAGGAGCTGAGACACAACACTTTTAGATCTTAACCCCAGATTTGCTGCCACATCATCCACCTGAGGTCTGGCAGTCACTCAATGTACACAGAAGACGTTCAATAGCTAGGGAACAGAGCATACTAGATAAAGCACACCCCATACCCCATTTATGCTGTAAAATGAGCATTTAAACCAAGTTAACCTTAAGTACACTTTCTTTGTCACTGTTCAAAACTTTATTTGGTAGTAAGGCCAGGATGGCCCTCCTACAGCTCAAGAGAGACTTACTTACCTTAATGCTGCAGCACTGACCAAAACGTTGTGTAAAACTCAACAGGCAGAGCATCATTACCTGGCACTCAACCGTTCTTCATGCCCTGAGGAGCCTTATGAAGCTCCTTTAAGGACAATTCCTCAACCAACATTGCAGCAGACTCAAGTGTGAGCTGGCTGTGGTCTCGTGCCTCTACTCACTCATTCACTCACTCACAGCTTTGAAAAAGGTTTACTGTCTGTTTTGTCTTTTTGTCAAATTTCAGGCGGTTCAGAATACAGGTTCTATTTTTCTGTTCTCACAGCATGCATAAACCCTTTCCTTCTATTTTTTTGTTCATGACACACACTGAAATCATGAGCAGACGAGTGCCCCCTGTGCTGTTATGCCAGTGTAGTCTTTAGTCGAGTACCACTATTTCTGTCTCCAGAGTTTTAAGAGATCTGGCTATGTTATTTGTGACATTGAAAGTATATTGCTGACAGAATACCCTGATTTTGTTACGAGGCTTACCTCGGACTTCCGGTCTGATTGCGACGAGCCCCGGTAGCCGTTACAGAGCGTCCGGTGATGCCATTTATATTCAGCGTTTAATTAATGACGTGATATCGAACACCTGGGGTCTCTACTATATTAGTACGACCCACAGCGTTGTTCAGGGCCAGGTCATCACACACACGCAATGAACGTACGGTCTGTCGCTCGTGTCACGATTCGGTTTTTAAAAGTGGACGGTGACAGCGTATAGAGCCGACGGATGTGTACGGGGAAAACCCCTGAGGTATCTAGCGTGTTAGGGATAGATTCAGGGTTTCCCTTCCCGTCCTCACTCGGCTCCTATCAAGCCTCACTTCAGCCGGCTGCGCTCCAATTGAGACGTGCCCCAGCTCAACTTCCTCGTGCACTACAGCATACTCGAGCTCATGCATGGGAAGTGTCTCAAATTGAAGACTTCTCGTACTTACTGCACGTCTGCCCTCTGCCTTTTCAGTGCACAGTGATTCACGTTCGCGTGAGCTGTAGGTGCCATTCCTATTCGGGAATTTTCCCCCTTTTTTAGTTTTTGTTCAGAGCCTTTTGCTCTACCTCTTTATTATTTCCCCATTCTTATTATACATCGTGGGCTTCCTTTATTCCCGCATCCTTGGGTCCTAAACCACATTTCATATAAGATTTGTGTTTTGGCCACATCCCAGCATTGTTGAATAGAGCAAATGCCTTAAAAGTCTAAACTTTGCATAATTTTAAAGCAGTGTGTAAAAATGCCAGTATGCCCTCTGTGGTTTTATAGTACGTTTTCTAATTTTACATTAAGTAAAACAGTGAGTAAAGAAGCAGAACGTTGATACTTAAAACCATCAAATTGATCTAACCTTGCCAATTAAAGCATAAAAATAATTTGAACTAAAGTCTGCTATTATTGCATTATCTATCCACTCCCCCTGTTGGAGCATAAATCTTAAGCATAAATCTTAATCATAAATAAAATGCCAACTTCCCCACCCTTTAGCCCCTTCAGCAGCATTACTGGCATCACAGTGTAATTCTTATAGAAATATAAGTGAATTCTCTTATCTTATTATTTTACTAAATCGTATAGCTTTGATCTCTTTACACAGACTCTATTTTAGGTTTTTGACTGTGACAAATTTTGTTTTCAATTTTATGATGAGCATTGCTGTTTTTAAATGAAAAAAATCTAGTGATGTATTAATGTTTAAAATAACAGTTCTAATGTCACCCATTAAAAAGAAAACAAATAATGAGCAATTAAAAATCATTACAGTCTGGTAAAAGCTGTCATTATCAGTACTTGCTTTGGTCAGTATTTTCTTATCCCTTCTCTTCGCTTCTGAAATGCTTAACATCATGTACAAACTGTGGACTGTTTGGGAAGTACTTTACTCAACCCATATGCCTGTCTCTTGGTAACATGCAATAATGTTTTAATTTAATCTATTTAGTAGGGCAAAGGCACACTTTCCTCCTGTGAACACAGACCAGTCAGTGCCTTGCAGTCTCTGACTCCACTTCATTTGCTACATGGACTTCAGTTTTGCTGCATGCTACCACCAGTTTTTAACCTTTCTGAACAGTCACTGATGAGATGTCCTCTCAGAGCACATTTAAAACACTGTATACTAGTGTCAGACAAAACAAAAAAAAGTATAATCAAAGCCACCCCCTTTAGCATCCCCCTAAAACCAGCTCCAATTTTTTCCCACCATCTTTTAGCACCATATGAACTAGTCCTCTAATACACACCAGATGTTTAAAAAACAGCCAAGGAGGATTTTTTCAATGGGGAGACAAGTTTACCGTACAGGAACAGCTCCTTAACAATTATTTCTGATATAACATAAACTAAGCAGTAAACATAATTATATTTTTTGATTGTGTACTGAGGGGCAAAACAGGCGCAAACTTCCACCTTGTATCAGTTCATTTGCTTTGTCATGGTCATCACCACAGTACTATTCATATGCAATGCAGACATAGTACGATTGTATCCAACAGAAACAGCCTTCCACACTCACCTTGCACTCAACCTTCATGCCGTGCTGGTGAGTAAGGCTCCAAAAACACGGTCTTTCAGATGCCGTGCTCCAGAACAACACCGGAAGCAACCCAACACACACACACATACTCACATACACACACACACACACACACACACACACACACATACACACACACACACACACACACAAATAAGCTTAAGATCCAATCTGAAACATATTCAAAAAGAAAAAAAAGTTTTGGCAGAAACACCAAACACTCATGCACACAGCACTCAGCTCTCTCTAACACGAGAGAGAGAGAGAGAGAGAGAGAGAGAGAGAGAGAGAGAGAGAGAGAGAGAGAGAGAGAGAGAGAGAGAGAGAGAGACGAAATGGGCACTTGCTGATGACAGAATCTGTCATATCTGAGGAGTCCCATATCCCTTAAATAACTCAACTAGTCTAGTCTATTATGACAGCATGCATAAAAACATGACAGCAATCACAACTCAAAACTGACATTTAGTGCAGTTGAATAGGGGGTGGGATGTTGGAGGCATGAGCATTCCACTTAGATGAATTATTATTTTTTACTGTTTTTTTTTCTTAATGGCTATAACTTTTAGTATTCATCCAACCTGGGAGGGTGGCAGTACAGACTTCTCTCTGTATTTGGTTGGAAGAAACAGGACTTTTAGTTTGGTTGGTTAGTATTGTACAGTTCAACAAATATTAATGCTGACATTTCCATTGCATGCCGTATAAATTCTCATTTCAAAGAATCACAGAATTGTTGTTTTATACTGTATATTCTATCTATCTACTGGAATATTTTTAGCTCTACCTTAGAATAGATAGATGGTTTTTAAGATAGTAGATTATATAATGATGAAATTCTATAACTATTATGTGTGGACTTCAATGAGTTGTAAAAAAGGACTTGCACTTTGGTTTAAACATAAACATAATTAGGAAGTGACAGATGAATCAACCAATCAGGTTTTAATTATTAATGTTGGAGACTAGGACCTTCTTAAAGAAACAAGACAGGGTGATGTATTTAAATAAAAAAAGCAATTCCTCTGGAATTTGATCTGAATATAAAATTTATGATGTACAAGATTAAAGGACGGTCTATGTTTTTGAGTAATATTTCAGATCATTTTGGATTATTTTTATGATTACCACCTACTATCAAAGTTCGCAAAGGTTTAGGCTTTGTATAAAAATTTACAGAATTGTAAATTACTCTTTACAATATACAAATTGTAAATTGTACAGAGAGTAATTTACAATTGTTAGCTCATGACTCATTGGTTTGGGCCAGTTTTATATTTTAAATGAAAAAGTAGTTTATATCTGGTTCTAATTTGTTGCTTGGTGAGGCTTTTACTATTTCTGCTCTTGGTGCAGGAATAGCGAGAACTGAAATAAATATATTTACTATTATACATTATATATACCTACACACACCATTTATTTGTTTGAGTGGTTTATTAGTAATTTGCTATTAATAGTTTGCTATTTCTTTCCCAAACTGAAGGCCTAGTTTCAATTAGGGGTTGTAATTAGAACTAACATAAAAAAGTTAAGTATTCTAATTGTATTGTTCTCTCCTCAACTACATGATTGTGGTTATGTCATAGGAATCTTCTGTAATATCTCAATTTATAATTACTTGTTAATATTTGATTTATTATCTTTTCCATCTTCACTTCCATCCTTTCCCACTTTCCATTATGAGGTTCGCTGTGGCTTCATGCGAAATAGTGATGCTACATTTGATCCCTGCCTGCAGATTCCAGCTCCTCCTGGGGAGAAATAATTTCTCCCGTTGGTCCTGGGTCTACCCTGGGCTGTCCATCCAGGAACATGCTTGAAATTTGTGTAATGCGATGCAACCTCTATGTCTCTATGTAAGATGCCCAACTACCTGAACTGGCTCTTCTTCCTATGAAAAAGCAATCTTTCTACTCCTAGGCTCTGACAAGCTCATTACCTTGTCAATAAGATTGAACCCAGGAACCACATTTCTGCCACAAACTACCCTCAAACATATTATTTCAGTTATTAACCCAAGCTCATGACCCTAGATAAGGCTTGTAGATTGACCAGTAAACAGATTTACCAGCTTTCACTGTTTTACCCCCTAGACTGGTAAGATAACTTTTCACCTAAACTTTAGTTAAATTTAAGCTAAACGTTTCACCCTGTATAACTTTACTTTGATATTCAGGTTTGTGCTTGTATCACATTAGTGTTTAGCATATTTTTTTCTAGTTTTAGCATTTGGGTGTTACTTTTAAGCATTGTCAATTTGTCCTGTTGGATATGAAATCTTGATTTTTAGCATATTCAGAACCATTTTATGGTGAGTCATAATTTCAGCCAATGAAAATCATTTGTGAGTAGGCACCTGCTCTATTTAAAAACAGGGATCTATCAAAGTCTTCAGACTCCCTTTATCTATGTGAAAATATATACTAAAGAGTTTAAACATCACCGATTCATAGTCAGAAAGAGTGGGTTTAAATAGAGGAAATTTAAGACCTTTTATCCTCCAAGAGTGGTGAAGATCACTCCAAAGAACATAGAGAAACCCTTAAATTGATTAATGTTCAGAAGTATACCACCAGGAGCTAAACAGCAATAGTGTGAATGGGAGGAGCAAAGCCACTGCTCTCCAAACATAACATTGCTGCCTAGTTTGCTAAAGATCAAATGTTTGGTGGATAAATGAGGCCAAAATAAAACCTTTTCTGTTTTAATTGTGTAATTGTCTGAATAAAGGAATGCATTCGACATAAGAACCTTATCCCATACATCCCATGATGGTGATAGTACAGTAGTATCATGGTTTCGGCCTGTTTTGCCACATAACAGCCAGGATGATTTGCCATCACTGATGGGACAAAGAATATAAAATCTTCAGAGATCACAAACATTCAAGCACCACTGTATGTTGGTGAATCTGATGTCCTGGTCAATAGATGCCACTGTGCTGATGGATATGCTGTCACTGTCATGGATAGAACAGCTATCCTAGATAAATCACTTGTAAATAAATCATATTTGTATCTGTTAAAGTTTTACTCTTTCTACTCCAACAGCAACTCCAATGATGGGATGTTATAAAACATAAATAAAAACAAAATACTATGAATTTACAAAACTTTTTTTAATTGAATGGATAAACTTTTTTTTGTTGCAAGTTTTCACTCATTTGATGCCTGCAATGCATTCCAAAAGAGTTAGGACAGGGGCAACAAAAGACTAGGAATGTTGAGTAATGCCCAAAAACACCTGTCTGAAACATTTCACAGGTGCATGTCATGACTGGGTATAAAGGGCGCATCCTCGAAAGGCTCAGGTATTCACAAGCAAGGATGGGGCGAGGTTCACCACTTTGTGAACAACTGTGTGGGCAAATAGTCAAACAGTTTAAGAACAATGTTTCTCATCATGAAATTGCAAGGAATTTAAGGATTTCGTCATCTAAACTTCATAATATCATCAAAAGATTGCGGGCGGCACTGCACTAAAACCTGACATCATTTTGTAACTGATATTATCACATGGGCTCAGGAACACAGTCTACAAGTGCAAGTTAAACACCTAGCAATGCCGCCGGCTTCTCTGGGCTGAACCACTGGACTAGTGCAAAGTGGAAACCTGTCCTGTGGTATGAAAAGTCCACATTTCAAATTGTTTTTGGAAATCTTGGACGTTGTTTCCTCTGGGCCAAAGAGGAAAAGGACTGTCTGCCTTGTTATCAAAGTTTAAAAGCCAGCACCTCTATGTGTTAGTGCCTTGGCATGTGTAACTTGCACATCTGTGAAGGCACCAATAATGCTAAAAAGTGCATACAGGTTTGGAGCATGATATGATGCCATCCAAGCAATGTCTTTTTCAGGTTCTTTAGCAATTTTCTATAAACAGTTGCATACAAATATTTTGGAACACTAATATAAACTGATATTTATAGTTCAGCCACAAGGGCATTAGGGTGACTAGGTACTAATGTTGGGTTCATAGTCACTGTTAAAGTGCAAACATTGTGCATTGATAGTGGCTCCCTGAGTTTGGATCTTATTTAAATATATATGAGTCAGGTGATGCTATTGTTTGAGAATATATAGGCCATCCAGATTACTTGACTTTACAATGGGAATATACATAAATGCACATTCAGCAGAAATTGCACCGTGAAATTTGAATATCAGTTTGTCCCCTGGCTAAGTGATTGCAGTACGATACTCTTCTGCCACTACTGGGCATCGAGCAGACTAAACTGAGCAGCAGCACCAATGGACAAAACATTTTATTCTTATTTTGACTTTACACAATGCATTACTCAAGAATTTACATTAGATAATTAACACTTTATTATAAAATAATTTTTGTGTTAATTTTGCCCAACTGTAGGTTAATGTAAGGGTTTTACATGAATGTAGGCTAGGCTTTGATACATTCAGTATACATTAACTTAATTTACAATTGATTTACAATACATTCAACTTTTGATGGGTTTATATCGGAATATAAACCCCACTTTAAACACTTAGAATATACAAGAATATTTACCTATATAATATATCTGTGCATGAATATTGTATGTATGCTTTACTGTGGGTAATATCTATCAAGTTTATTAAATGAAGGCAAACATTGTTGGGATTTCACATCACCTAAGCTTCAGTTACTGTCTGTGTGAAATTCATAAAGTTCTCCCCATATCAGCACAAATTTCCTCCATGTACTGCATAGAGCAGAGTGAAAATTTTGGGTAGTCTGGCACAGCAATTTACTGGGTCAAGACCCAGTACAATTTGCATAGTAATATCTGGGCTCAAGCTTGACAAAAAGATATTAAACTCACTCAAACAGCATGTGCAGAGGAAAGGATAAAGGGATAAATTCACCCAAGAAAATGATCAAATTGGAGTGATACTGAAATAAATGAGCTTTTGCCATTCATGCTGAGGATTACATTCTTAATTAAGTGACTGTGCAGTACTTTGATGTGATCACTTTTGTACAAATCACCTGCAAACTGCCCTTAGAAAGCAGCATTAGAAAGAAAGTCCTGCTAATAAACAGTCTTTGAAATGTAATTCAACTAAATCCATTGTTTGAGTGGTATGTTACACATTACCCTTTGTATGGGTCTTTTATTGCAAAAGTGTGTAAATGCCTGTAAATTATGTTTCAAGACCAAAATGGACATAACATAAAACTGCAAGATTACTGGAAAAGATAAACTAGTACTATTCTGCATTGTGAGAAGGATAAGGACTTCTATGAAACCTCCAAGAACAACAGCCTATATGAAGTATGAATATAATCAAAAACATTATGACCACTTCAGAGATGAAGTGGAGAAGAGCACACTGATGATCATTATGTTGCAACTGCACGGCATTGCCTGAGACACTGTACTCTGGAAAAGTCTTCTTTATTTTTTAGTTTATAGTTATATTCTGATCACTCTTTATTTACATTTTAGTGGTCACTGCACTTTGAAGCTTTACAAGTACAGGCTTTAGTCCATATATTTATTAACATACTTTGTTAATGCCCTTTACTTTGTTCTGTAATGGTCTGTACCCCCACAGGATGACCACAGATCATGTACAATTTGTTACAATTTGTTTGCCAGAATAAAAATTCTGGCAAACAAATGCAAGCACAGTCCATAACAAAAGCAAGTGTGCTGAAAGCATGGCATATAACGGCCTTTACTTGGAAACAATTTCTTTGTGTTATGCAGTATTCAACACTGACGACCATCTGGTAGGTTTCAGTAAGCAAGCACACCCACTAGGATCCTTTATATCTTCATGACAGTTTAGCTCTTTAACCACATAAATTACACACATCTTTAAGAAATGATTAAACTCACTGAAGCGTAATCTGTGAAATATGTTTTACTATTAGGGCGACATAATTGACCATAACTGTCAATTGACAATATTCAGTCAATTACATTTATTATAGTAAATATACTAGGGATTAATAAACACACACACCTTGAGTGAAAAGCCAGTTTTGGGAGGGGGGGGGGTTGTTTTCTTTTTTTTCTTATTTTATCTTATTTTTTATTGTTTTCTGGACTAATACACTTTGGGGAAAAAAACATTCAGCTGAATCCACAATTTAATAACAGAGGCTTGACTCAGACTGTATGTATCCTGGTCTTGGTCTTGACTTGCACTCGGCTCTACTGGTCTTCCATAGATAAGCTATGCAAGTCAGAGAATGAAATAGGTCTTGACTGTATCTAGCTATATGTGCACATAAACTGTGACCCCATACAACATAATTAGAATTGATAAATACATTGATAAATGGGGAGTTCTGTTCAAAATACACAAATCATCAACAGAGTCAAACTTCTATATGCTAACAGCTACAGTATACACCTTTCCTATTTCTTTCCCAGTAGTTATCTGTGCAGCTCTTGCTTTGTGGTAAGAAGCAGCTGATGGAAATGGTAGTTCTTTGGGCTTACTTTGAATCCTGCGTGAGATCTGCAATGTGAAAATTTTAAAAAGGGATGAATCATATCAACTGACTAAATGTTTCTATCCCTTTGTCTTAAAAAACTAAATTAATACTGTTTAATAGGTTTTTAGACAGCTAAATGAAACAAACAGGCTAGTGTCTCTGCTTGAATCATATATTATCCATGTAGCAAAACATTCATGTTCTACAGACATATTGCACATCTTTATTTACATGTGTCATAAAACTGTAAACTCACAGTTCACTTTATTAGGTACAGCTCAATGTTTCTCTGCTCGTTGTCCATTTCATCAGTTTCACTTATCAAATAGAAGCACTTTGTAAATTCTAGTGGTCAGGGCCCCCACAGATCAGATAACATTTGGGTGGTGGATCATTCTCAACACTACAGTAATGTGGTGGTGGTGTGTAAGTCTATGGTGTGCTGGTTTGAGTGGGTTTGAGTTTTTAGCCAAATAATGTCCAGCCACTAGCATTCTATAGGCAGCATCCTGTGAGCACTGTTAAATTATTAGAGGTTGATTAAAACAAACTATGCAACAGATGAGCTACTGTCTTTACATGAAAAGCGTGGACAATATGGAAGATGTGGGTTTAAACACTCACAGATGGAGCACAGGGTTAAAAACTCCATGTAAGAACTGCAGTCCTGAGAATGGCTGACTACCCTAAAAGAACCCGTACAGATGGACTACATTCATGTAACTGAATAGCCCAATATGTGAGGAAATAAAGAGGTATACCTAATATAGTGGTCAGCAAGTGTATATATTCAGTGTGTATTATCTCCTGCATGAACTGGTTAGATATTACCAAAAACAGTTACTGCTTAACAATGTTGAAGAAATAGTTCAAAAGTGAAAATGATTTTCCACACTTCAGCAGCACATCAGCCAGAATGATTTCAGCAGTAACACATGCTAAAGTCTTTCGTTTAGATAACGCAAGACCAGTCAGTAAGACCTGCTTCCTTAAATCCATGCATTTTTAATAGTTCCTATATTAGACTAGTGGAAAGCAGTTTTTAAATAAATATAGTTTAATATGGTACATTTTCTTTCATATAACCATAGAAACAAATCCTACAGATCTAACAGTAACTATAAGCCTAAGTAAACACTATTAAATAAGGACTTTAACCATATTACCATCATAATATATGAATAGTACTGAAAAATATTTAATTATTTTTTATACATCGCTACATTATCTACAGAAAATTGCTTAAAGGTTTAAATGGCTGGCAATGTGCATCATATTGCCTGACTGTGTTGATATATGCAATCTGAAGCAGGCAGGCACGCAGGATAATGTTTCAAAGAAGACAGACAGACGAGAATGTAATAATATTAAAGCTCTATGCCAGAATGGTATGTCCCGGCCCAGGGCCAGGACACTGGGGCAGCAACATTTCCCTTCATCACAAACAACCCGTCATAACCTGCATCCAAAATCCACATCAAAAGCAAATAATCAGGGCTTAAACAGACAGAGGTCAGCACCAGAATCATAAGCGTGCACAAGAGCACACAACAGATGAATGTAAGCCAAAACAAAAACAAGCAACACACTCAAGCATCCAAGTGAGGACCAAAGGGAGAACCAAAGCATGAGAGCATTCAAAAGAACAATACCTCCCCAAATGAATATCAAAGCACCCATCTAGGAGTATCATGTGAATATCCAAATGAGTTTAAATCAACATGATCTGCAGACACAAGCCAAAAGTACAATAATGAGTAATGCTCGCACATGCATACCCCAAGCTCAGAGGTATCACATGTGAACGACAGCAACCCCTAATATGCTCAGACCCACTCAACATGCCAACACACGGAAAGAGACAAAAATCACACGGTGACCCACAAATCAAACAGCCTAAACATGAACTGCATGACAGCAGTTTTACCAAAATGGCCGTGTCTTACCTGAAACTCCAATGCACCAGACATGGCTTAGCAGTGTTGTTAAATAAGGAACTAAATACATATAAGGGTATTTTAATTAATGGAATATTTTTATCCTGGAATAAAATATGGAATGATTAACAACAAAATTACAATTAGTACTTTGCTCCTCCTCTGGTATTTTTAACAGCCTGAATACTGTGAGTCATGGACTTTTCACTAATGAAAAACAGTATTTTACAGCAAGTGGGTTCAAACTTTCTCAAATAGCAATTGACAGGGTCAGTTGCTCCCCTCTGACTCTTTTCTACCCCCATAGCAAGCTGCTCATTTGAAGCCTTTTATTAATGACTTTGTTTAAATGAATCCTGTTCTACTCTTCCCTGTCAGGTCTCATCTTCCTTCCGTATTATCTGTCTTGGTTCACAGCTCCTCTGGTTCCTGTTACAGTTTGTCTGCTCCTATCTCATTTACTGCTGACTTGTGTACTCTTATCCCCTGTTTCCTGTTAGTTCAGGCTTAGCGTTTGTAGTATGTGTTGTTGTTATCATGAGACACTTTTTACAATTGTGTTTACAGTCCTGTTAGCTTTAGTAGTCTTTTCTGGCTTCTCGTTTTAAAACTCATGTTCCTTTTAGTCCACATACCTGATTCCTACAGTGGCAGTGGGTGACAGATCAGCATTGCAGAATTAAGCCTTATCATGGCTTATGTTTTATTAACACTATAAATTTTCAATTAGTTTGAGATCTGAGCTGTTTGTTGGCCTTGTCATTGGGTTGATACGACTTCCCTTCCCTAAACTGGCGATGGTTAAAAGGTTAAGGTTAAAAGGTTAGAAGGTTAAAATTTTCTAAAATTTCAGGGTGCACATGCGCATTTACTGTTAAGTTAAAGATTGCTATCTATGCTTGAAATGTCTGTATCTTTATATGTTTAATTAAAGCTGCACCAGTCAAAAGGTCCAGCATTATCTCCAGATTTTCAGTCGCTTCGCTAATTATCACTTTCATCCAATCATCCACAGACCATAATTGCTTCTTTTTAGCCGACTGTAACCTTGTTGATTTTGCCTATATATGCCAATTTAAAAGGTTTACC
This sequence comes from Parotocinclus haroldoi, assembly GCA_034779995.1. Taxonomy (NCBI): domain Eukaryota; kingdom Metazoa; phylum Chordata; class Actinopteri; order Siluriformes; family Loricariidae; genus Parotocinclus; species Parotocinclus haroldoi. The sequence continues at coordinate 22,044 of JAUZST010003771.1, forward strand.
ATGCATGATAGTTAAACGTTATACAATACTTTAGGTAAATTCACCTGCCTCGTTAATACGAAATATGTAAGTCCCTTCCTATATTTTTTTGAGGAACATTGATTTAAAGATTATAATAATTTTCTCATGCATTTGTTGACAAACTAGCGATCACCTGGCCATCAAAAACTCTTTTCTAGATGTTGGGATAATGATTACAATCACCTGTTGACATCACCTGTTTGAAATCAAATCATTATTTCATTTTTTTTTATTTCATTACTAGCTTTAAATTGCCCCTAAATTGTTTTTCTTTTATATGCATTTTTCATGCTATTCCAACTTTTCCTAATGTGGGAAAATTTGTAAAAATCCAGTGTGGGTTTTTTGTTTGTTTATATGACAAAATAGAAATAAATGCAAAGATGAATCTTATACACTCGTGTTATATGTCGTTGATTTCAGTAAACATCAGTGAATGTTGAAGCCAGTAATGTTGAATGACATTAGCCACAGTGACATTGTTGCTAATGTCTCCAGCACCTCGACCGTCCAAATACATATGCAAGAGTTCTGTTCTTGGACTTCAGCTCTGCCTTCAACACGATCATCCCCAGGCATCTACTCACCAAACTGACTCGCCTCCGTGTGCCAGCCTCCACCTGCCAATGGATCGCAAACTTCCTTACTGGCAGAGAGCAGCAGGTGAGGTTGGGAAAGATCACCTCAGGAACCAGGACCATCAGCACTGGAGCTCCACAAGGCTGTGTTCTCTCCCCACTGCTCTTCTCACTCTACACTAATGAGTGTACCTCCAAGGACCCATCAGTCAAAATCCTGAAGTTTGCAGATGAATTGACAGTCATTGGTCTCATCCGGGACAGTTATGAATCTGCTTACAGACGCGTTGTGGAGCAGGTGGTCCTCTGGAGCAACCACAACAACCTGGAGCTGAACACAACCAAGACAGTGGAGATGAGCGTGGACTTCAGGAGAATCCCTCCGACTCTTCCAGCACTCACCATCCTTAACAGTACTGTAAAGACTGTGGACTCCTACAAGTTCCTGGGCACAACAATCTCCAGGGACGTGAAATGGGACTGCAACATCAGCACCATTATCAAGAGGGCTCAGCAGAGGTTGTACTTCCTGCGCCAACTGAGGAAGTACAGCCTGCCCAAGGAGCTCATGGTGCAGTTCTACACTGCCGCTATAGGATCTGTCCTCACCGCATCCATCACAGTGTGGGGCAGCTCAGCCACCAAACATGACAACCACAGATTGCAGCACATCATCAGGTCTGCAGAGAGAACCATCGGTGCGGAGTTACTCTCCCTACCGGACCTGCACATGGCCAGAACCAGGAAACGGGCAGAGAACATCGCCTGTGATCCATCACAACTCTGCACATGTAAAGTCTACAGATATGTTTCTTGTGCGTGTGTCACTGTGTGTCTAGATGGGTGTGTGTGTGTGTGTGCAGGAGGATGGCTAGGTTGTGTTAGGGTTCGCACTGGGAGCCCTTTTTGCGTTGTTCGCCGCGGTGCGTTATTTCACCCCTACCCCTTAGTGTTGTGTTTCCGTTTTCCCCCTACGTCCGCTTTGGCGTTTGTTTTGGTTCTCCGCCGCGATCTATTGGTTTGTTCTTTTATTTTACGCACCTGTTCTTAATTTTAGTTAATTAATTTTGTTATAAATTTTGTCTTGCCTTACGTTTTGAGTGTTCCCTTTGTCTGGGCGCGCATTGTTTGTTTTGTTTCGTTTTTATAGTCCGTTAAGGACTCCTCCGCTCGTGTTCCCCGGTAGATGGCGCCCGGGACACGAGGCTGGAAGGGGCTGTTCCCTGGACCCGCGGCTAGAATGGCTCGCGTTTGGGTCCGCGGCCGGAGGGGTCGCCTCCGGACCCTGGCCGCTAGAAGCCGCTAAAGGGTCACTACCGGTCCCGACCCCCGGATCCACGGTCATATCTGACCGTGTTTCGATCCTCGGCCGTTAAGGGCAGCCCCTTGGATCTTCAGCCACGACTGCCGTATTTAGATCCCCGGCTCTATTTTTCCCCCCTTTTTGTCCTTTTACTTTTTTCTGTTCAGGCTGCTTTTAGTTTTCTTTTCCTTTTTATGGGCTCCTTCGCAGTACCCTGGCGGTACCATGACCCCCACCTTCGCCATGGGACCCGCTTCGCTCCAGGAATGGTCTTGCGAGATCTCTGGGATGCCCTATCGTAACAGGTTGGGCGTGTTTTTTGTTAATTCTGTAATGCCAGTTTTCGTGCACTGTGAGCTACTGTAACCAAAAACAAATTCCTTGTATGTGTGAGCATACTTGGCCAATAAAGTCCGATTCCCAGTCGTAAACCGAACCCGTTGCGTAGTCAGACTAACTCCGCAAAATGGAGCTGATTGTTATACGGATCTGCCAGTTGAAAACCGGATACGGATTGGAGTTGCTTGCTATCTGGGTTGTAATGTGAGTGTTCAGAGGTGGAGACCCAGCACTGCCAAGACCCAGTAGTTAGTATCAGAATAAAAAATCATCCAATCCAGAAGATGGAAGAAAGGATGTGAATAAAGAGTATGCCAGTTGCTAGCTTGATACATGCCTTCAGTCATCTGATGTAGCACAGGAGCTGCTAATGTTTGGTGTTGGCATTTTGTTTTGCTTCAGCAGAGGAAAATGGAGCGGTTCGCTTTTTCAAAGCTCCCAACTTGATCCCATGGCCTGCCTAATTTCACAGAGGTGAAAACACTATTTAGGTGAAGTGTGCATGAAGACTAAAACCAACACCGGTACATTAACAAACCCCTTTTCTCTGTGGACAACCAGTTTGATCTGGACTTAAATCTTAAGTCAGTTAAATCTTTTTTTCCACAGTTTGTGCCTGTCCACTCAGGCCACTCCAGCAGTTGGGTACCACCATGGTTTTCCTTACATTTAGATCTGCAGAGATGAGTTGTTCTGAAGAGATCCAAATCATAAATGCACAACGGGTCAGTCAACTACTGACTACGTTATATTACTTACATGAATGGATGATACTAACATCTTGAGTGTGAACATGGATCGAGACAGACTAGAAAACGAAACAGAGCTTCACTGGGCCAAAAATGGGAGATTCTAAGAAGCAATTATGTAAATTCTTTGCACATGTTTGAAAAACGTATTGATGCATTGTACGGTGTCTGTTATTATCACTGGCATTCTTCTATCAAGTAGGGTGTCAAGCATAAGGCTGTTCACATATCCATCTTCTGGTTTGGTGCCAGAATGCACCATATTTGACAGAGATTTTGATGAGATGATCTGTGATTATGTTGATTCATATATCATATCAGCTACACAACCCAACCATGAACACTGAACTGTACAAGATTGGAACAGAGGTACAAATCCACAGCAGGAACCATTCAAAGTTCTGCAAAAAGGAAACAAGCTGTTGATTTGCATAAGTAGCATAGGTAGTTGATCATCTATAGGTAGTATAGATTTATAGACTAAATTACATTATCAGTATCAACTACCTCTATTTATAGTGCATTCTGATATGGTATTTTAGACTATAAATCTATCCTACCCATAGATTTAATACAGGCCCAGAATGGATATAGTGTGATATAGATGTGGTCTTTTCCTCAGTAAAAGTAAAGGAGACAAGCATCCATCATCATACTACATACATTTGAAATGTATGTAACATATTTAGCTACCCTGTTATAAGGTATAAATTTAAAAAATAACAATAAATAATTATCACCTAAAACACCTAATTACGCAAGTAACGCGAAATTATGGGTATGGCTTTAAATATCAGAATGCCGGCGTGAAAGTGATCAGCGTGTTTGCTGTAGCACTGTGCACCGACGTTGCTCTAATCAGTGACGTATTGCCGGTCTACACACAATACTCCAGCTACAATAATATTAATAATACATTAATAATACATGAAATGTAGGGCGGAAGTGCATGTGATGGGGTAAGTGCAAACGGACTGATGTGGGGTTGTTAAATCTTTTCTATCATGAAGGGACCTATAAAGCAGGGTGCCAGATTCTTGGACTCGATGTGCATGGGAACGTATTGCATCAAGAGCCACACAGATTACCCCTGCCTAGATGCAAGCCGAGAGACAGTAGAGACACAAGCCCAGGTCCCAATGTCTGGCGTATCCCACGGGGATTAGCATTGCGTGGCCCAGTTGCATAGGTTCAGGCACGGGTGATGGCTCTCTGCCGGAGACCTTGGGGGCTCCTCCCCTGGTGGGCTCCACCCGGATGTTTATGAAGGACTGGACTGGACGCGAGTCTCTCTTGAAATGGCGTTCATGGAAGTGCCAGTCCAGTCGGACAGCCAGATCCACCAGCGCCTGGAGGTCATCATGGGCAGCGAGCTCATCACTGAGACGCTCATGCAATCCGTGTCTTAACACTTCGCGCAGGGTGACCTCATTCCGGCCAGTGTCCGCAGCTATTGATCGGAACTCCACGGCGTAGTCAGCGACTGACCGGGAGCCCTGTCAAAGGCTGAAAGGATGCTGCCTCGCCGTGGCTTGGGTGGTCAGACACCACCCGAAACCGACTGAAAAAGTCGTCATACGAGACATCTTCCGTGTGCCTCTCTGAGCTAGCGTGGCCCATATGAGTGCCTTTTCACAGAGGAGGCTGACAAAGTAATTGACCTTACTGGCATGGGTGTAAAAGCCCATGGATCGTTGCTGGAACACCAACCAACACTGTAGGAGGAACCCCCGGCACTGCCTGAGGTCGCCATGGTAAGGTGTCGGATGTGTAATGGGCTGCTCGATCCCTGGTTGGTGATGGTTGGAGGTGGGTGGTCTGGTCGTAGACTCTCGACGCTCGTGCTCTGGGAAGGTGAAACACAGGGCGTTAACAGAGGAGGTTAAACGAGTGAACTGTGAGTTTAGTAGATGGTTCGACTCGAGTAAAGTGATCAATTATTTGTCATGTTGCTCTAGCCACAACTGCTGTCGATCAAGCACTTCACTGTGACTCTGTTAGTTCTATATTGCCAGAACATTATCTTATGGGAAACCAAGCCAGTTTCCAAACGCAGTAATGAACCCAATGCAGAGCCACAAACACAGAACTGGTATAAATTAGTGATATTTCTTTACAATTGTGAGAGGGAGTTATATGAAGGGATAATGTGACAAGGTGCAAGAATATGTGAAAGCAACGTGAGTGATTTCTTCCGGGATCGAGATGAAGTCAGTTATCAAGTGGAGATTACCCAGCTGCAGCCAGAGGGATAAGGAAGCAGGAGTCAGAAACTGTGGAGGGAAACAGGGTCTTAACGTACTGCGGATAAAAAGGCTTAGAAGCCAGAGAAACAACGCTCAAACCAGTACAATAAACCAAAGCGAAAGCTCTGTACGCACTATGGCTAGTTTTAATTTTAGCTTTAGCGTTAGCGACCAGGTACCGTGTAGATGACAGAACGTTCTGGCGATGTCTGGGAGTCTGAGCCTGTGTTTTATTTAGTGAGGATGGTAATCTGAACCCGGTGTGGCTGATGAGGAGGAGTGGAGGTTGGGGAAAAACAGTCCAATTGATCCCTGAGAGAACAAACACACAGACACACACACACACACACATCGCACGCCATGCTGGGGAAAAAATCCTAACAATAGGTCTTTTATTTCAAATATGAGTTTATGTTTACATTACTGTTGTCAATTAGCGTTTAACTTTACTAATTTGAAAAAAACAAAAAAGCTCCTTTGTGCTTTAGCTATGAAAAAAACATGACAAGTTAACAAATTTTAAAATGACTAAAAGTCTCTATGGGGAAAAGTCTCATAGGGAGGCTCAGGGTTGCCAGCTGAACAAATTGAAATTAAACAGTCAGTCACACTGTAAACCTCTTCTGAAGTAGACCGCACCGATTACTTCTGATTCATTGGTGGGTCTGTGAGTGGATGTGTCTCGCGCAAGACCCAACCACTTGAGCTTTTGTTAGAGTCGTTCCTGAAATGTTGAAGACCACTTTGGCTGTGAATGCTGTCAGGACTACTGTTGGCATATGAATGTCACTTTCTTCTAAAAATCAAGAGACTTTGCAAATAATCTTAGTTGTTTCTGTGTAGATGCATTTAAAAAGGTGTGATTTTACAGTACCCGCTTTGGCTTTTTGGCGTTTTGGCTTAAAATCTCACGAAACATGGCCCAGTGTTTTTACATTTGACTTTTTTTTCGCTATTTTAGTGATATCTGACCACATGATCACACATATATTCTCTGGCAAACTTCAGATGGACCTGGACATGTACTGGCTTGAGCAGGGGGACATGCCTGGCACTGCAGTATTTGAGTTTCTCTTAGCGTTAGTGTGTTACTGATGGTAGCCTGTTACTTTGGTCCCAGTTCTCTGCAGGTTGTTAAACAGTACCTTCCCTCCGTGTAGCTCTGGGATTTTTGCTCTCATGATCATTTTGACCCCTCGGGATTAGATATTGTGTTGGGCCCCAGACCGAGGGAAATTATCAATGGTCTTGTATGTCTTCATTTTCTTAGTGTTGCTCCCACTGTTGATTTATTCACACCAACCTGCTTACCTATTGTAGATTCACTCTTCCCAGCCTAGTGCAGGGCTACAATTTTCTCCCTGGTGTCCTTCAACAGCTCTTTGGTCTTGGCCATGGTTGAGTTTGGAGACTGACTGTTTGAGGATGTGGACAGGTGTCTTTTATACAGATAATGAGGTCAAACAGGTGCCATTAATACAGGTAACGAGTGAAGGACAGAAGAGCTTCTTAAAGAAGAAGTTACAGGTCTATGAGAGCCAGAAATCCTGCTTGTACTTATTTTCCACCATAATTTACAAATAAATTATTTAAAGATCCTACAGTGTGGTGACATGGTTTTTGTATCTCATATTTGAAGTGTACCTATGATGAAAACTTACTGTTGATGTTCATCTATATCAAAGTGTGTGTCATTGGAATCTGTCCCATCACATATATTGCCATCTCAAGACAGCTCAATGGGATCTCTCCCCATTTTGACACACACTTTTATTCGTAGAGTTTTCTCCGTTAATATCTCAACTTGAACCTTTCAAGAACTCAAATACTCAACAAACAGTTGTGTTGAAAAAATAGCAATGTGTTTAAAACCATGAGTTAAGCACAAAATCTTTATAATAGTTTTATTTCCATGCACTGGGAAAACTGCACACTGTTGTGCAGTCAAAATATGAAGAGAAATGTATATAATTCTTACCTACTTTACAGAAAATAACAAAAAAATGTTGGGTTGTTAATATAAGTGTCTGCATTTGTCTTTACACACTTAAAATATGTACTCTTTTCAGGATTTAGTACTCCTGTGAATCCCTAACCTAATATTTAGTTACCATAGTTTATAACCACAGTTGTTTAGAACTGCTTCACATCTGTGTTGCATAGTCAATCAACTTCTGGCACCTGCCAACTGACATTCCAGCCCAGGATGCTTTGACTACATCCCACAATTAATTTGCTTTTATTGGTTTTGCCTCAAAAATGGCATTTTTTATGTCACCCCAAAAGTTTTCAATCGGATTAAAGTCAGGGGACTGGGCTGGCTACTCCACAACCTTACTTTTTTTGGACTAGAACCAAGTTTCTGCTCGTTTACGGGTGTGTTCAGGGTTGTTGTCTTGTTGAAACACCCATTTCAAGGTCAGTTCCTCTTTAGCATAAGGCAACATGACTGCCAAGTATTTTGATATATGCAAACTAGTCCATGATCCCTGGTATGCGGTAAATAGGCCGGCACCATAGTATGAGTTTTCAGAGTGTACTGTGGCTTGAATTTAAAGTTTGGGGGTCGTCTGACTAACTGTCTGCGGACCTTGGACCCAAAAAAGAACAATTTTACTTTCATCAGTCACAAAATGTTTCTCCATTTCTCTTGAGGCCAGTTAAAGTGTTCTTTGTGCTGGCTTCACCCTTAAATACGCGCCATAAGATTCACATATGTTTTTTCACAGAATGGTTGACCTCAGTAATTGAGCTCCACGCTGCCATTATTTTAAACACACCCTTTCAAATTTATTATTCAAATACGCAAACTCAAGAACATGCATGTCATGGTAGCTGAGTCTGTTGGTTTTCTTAGAATCTACTGCACCAACCGGTAAATGGTTTGTCATGTGGCAATGTAATTTATACCAAAAAACAGTGATTAATCTGGTTAGTCATATTGAACAGATAGTATTTTGATCACTGCTGTATTTACACATTTGGGTTGACATTTGCCTTTTTTGTTTGGCTTCCGTGGCACGTTTGACTAACACCCCTAAGCATAAGAAAGGCGGATGTTGTTGAAACAGCAGCGGTAATACACAAGCTGTTTCCCGGAAACTTTCGAAACTGCTTTATGTCAAGTATTTTAGTCTTACACGTCAAGACAAAGCATCGCGAAGAACAACCAGGAAACATAGAGCATTGCGAATGACTTCTCAGGGGCCACGACGCAGACGAAACCCTAACAAAAATGATGTGATTGCAGTAGGAGATGCGCAAACTACAATAGCACGCGAGGTAAGATTTCTCACAGCAGCCATTCATACTATAGCCATATTAAAATAGTATACTAGCCTAACTCACCGGGACTATACTTCAGCTGCGACTACTTTTGGTATGAAAATCTTTCAGCAACCTTTAATATTATTAAAACGCTGCCTTGGTGAAGATAGACGTTTGACGGATTAATATTTGCCACGACTGCTGTGGTCTTTTTTAACAACACGAATCGACAAACTGAACAAAAGCAGAGAGACACAATATAACGTGTAAGTGTGTCGTGCCTGATCTGTGAATTGACATACAGTTGCAGGTGTCCCGTAACAGGTGGCAAAGGCTCTGTTGGGTGCGGGGACTTTTCAATACATTTTTACCTATGTGTAATTGATTCTTTCTGTAAACCACGGGGTGCTTAACGTTTGTTGCACTGTCATTTCCTTAAACATGCTACCGCTTTCCTTTTGAATACCTTATATGGCCTTCTGTAACAGTATATTTTTGATTGCTTTTTGACGTCAAAGGAACAGAGCATTCACATTCAGGAAAGTTCCCTTAAACCCAGTAAACACACCATAATCAGTGTGATCTTGATTATAAGTTAAAATGATTAAATTACAACATGAGAAAGATTACAACATGTAATCTTAATGCAGTAATCAGCTCAAATTTTGATTCTCATCATCACACCTTTCTAACCAGAAATGCTTATTATGCAATGGGGTGTATATTGCGGGCGGTACTAAGGAGTTCAGATCCAGCGTAATGTTGGAGTTTCAGGCAGGTTGAAAGCTGAATTATTGCAAGAGAATTCAGAGAGATCTGAGTTTTCTGACCTAAATAAGAATTTTTCTGAAGTTGTGCAGTCTTTTTCATCATGTTCGGACGACGTTGTGTGTTTACAAGCCAAGGTGAACTGCCTAACAGCGGAGGCTGCCAGATTGGACATGAAATGTGAGGATTTGGAATCCAGGTCTCGCAGGCAAAACATCCGGATAATCGGTGTTCCCGAGTCATTTTCTGCAACCAGTTCATCTGTCTCTCATCTGCTTAAAGACGCATTTGAGCTTGAACAACTTCCCTTATAGACAGGGCCCACCGTTCACTGGCTCTGTCTCCCAAGAGCGATGGCCCGCTGTGCGCTATTATAGCGAAAATGCACTACTTCAAAGATTGTGCCCACATCTTGCAGAGAGCCAGGGAACTGCTCCAAATCACCACACTCTGTGTATCCAGATTATACTCAGAAAATCCTCAGGGCTTGGGCAGCATTTGGAGAGGTACAGGGGCATCTGGGTGATGTAAAATAAACCCTTCTCTATCCAGTGCGCCTTTGCGTATCCTACGGGGGACAAGCATCAGATCTTTTTTCTCCACCCCTACTTATTGGAGCTATATGGTAGAAGTGTTTGTATGTTATCCATAGATATCGCTCTTCGTAGGGTGGAAACCTGCTGTGGAACCTTATTTATCATTTATTAATTTTTTTTCTCTTTGAATATTGGACTAACAGAGACTTGCGGCTATTTTATTTGTCATTACGGCATTCGATTATCAGAGATGCCATGTTCTTTGGGTTATTGATTGCATCTTTGTAATTCTAAGATATGTGTGCCTTTCGATTCATGTGTATGTGTATTCATTGATATCAGAGATAGTTGATGATCCCTATATTTCAGTGTCACCTTGACCTTTGAGTTAAATCTGGGGAGATTTAAAAAAAGAAAAAAAGAAAGAAAAGGTTGTTAATGCGATTTCACACACACTTGTTCTCATTTGTTTATGTGTGTTCGCTCCTGGGGTGCTCCTTGGTTGACCATGTGGTGCTTCTGGGAGCGTTTTCTGTGTATTTAGGCTAATGTAAGTTCTTGGGTGGGTATTCTCTGTGAGAGTGGGTGGGTGTGTTTCAGTATATCTGTGTGCTTGCGGTGAGAGTCGTGAATGTGTGTGTGTCGTTTTTTTTATTTATTTATTTATTTTTATTTTACCTTTTTCTTTTTCTCCTTTTTACTGTTGCTGGAGCTAACTTAAAAATGGGGAGTTGCAATGTTAATGGTTTGAACAGTTTGGTTAAGCGTCTAAAGATGAATGCCCATTTGAAGCGCTTAAACTTAGACATAACTTTTCTACAAGAAACCCATCTTAGTAGGGAGGACCACTCCAAGCTGAAATTCCTCTGGGTTGAAAGCATTTTCCACTCTTAGAAGAGGAATTCAGTTTATCCCTGACTTCATTTCTTCTGATCCAGGAGGCAGATATTTGATTGTGCGTGCATCTTTGTGTGACACAAAAGTATTGCTGGTAAACATCTATGCACCTATTTTTGACAACCCCAAATTTATGCAGTATCTTTTTTGTTCAATTCCCTCCTTAAACACTCATATTTTGATTATGGGTGGAGATATTAATTGTACTATAGACCCAGCTTTGGATCGCTCAAGTCCACGTACTCTTATTCCATCATTAATGTCTAAGGTAATTTCTGAATTTATAACGGAATGTTCAATTGTTGATTCTGAGGTTTTATAATCCACTAGCTAAGGTATTTTCCTTCTACTCTCACTCGCATAATACCTTTTCTTGTTTAGATTACTTTTTTGTGGACAGTTCTTTTATTCCCAAAGTTACTTCATCTGACTATGATCCAATAGTCATTTCTGATCATGCACCTCATACTATAAATATACACTTTTCTAATTGGCATTCTTCCCCCTCGTTTGGCGATTCAATTCACTATTACTGTCAAACAATTAATTCAATACTTTTATTTTTGCTTCAATAGATGATTTTATAGCAATTAATAAAAGAGACTATCTCTCCTATTGTATGGGAATTTCTTTAGGCTTATCTGTGCGGTCAAATTATTTCCTACACTTCATATTTAAATAAGTTACAGAAGGCCAGTGTATAGGAGCTATTAAGTGAAATTGCTGAGTTTGATAGGCTTTTTGTAATTAAATCAACACCAGTTTTACTTAAACAGCGCCTTGAGCTGCTGACTAAATTTGACCTTTTCACAACATCCCAGGTAGAAAAACCACTATTACAGGCGCATAGCACATACTATGAATATGGCGACAAGCCCTCTAGGCTTCTGGCTGATCAGTTGAAGAGACAGGTGGCATCCCCGTTAATACCACAAATATTGGATTCAAGGGGAGAGCAGAGTTCGGACTCTTTGTTCATTAATGCTACTTTTAAATATTTTTACTATAACCTTTACACATCCAATTTCCCATCTGATGATGCTGAAATGTATTTATTTTTTGAGGGCCTTTCGTTCCCCACAGTGGATCCAAGTGTTGCAGAGGATCTGGATTTGCCTTTAACTTTCGAGGAGATTACTCACTCAGAGTTATGTTAACCAGTAAAGCTCCAGGTCCTGTGGATTTTCGATTGTATTCTATAAAAAAAATTGAAGATAAGTTTGCCCCACTTCTCCTAGAAGTATATGAAGAATCTCTCATTTCGAATTCTTTACCTCCCTCCATGACTCAAGCACATATCTCTTTGCTGTTAAAAAGAACAAAGATCCTAATCTCTGTGCTTCATACAGGCCTATCTCTTTGTTAAATGTAGATATAAATACTTTGGGCAAAGCTTTGGCTCTGCACTTGGAGAATGTCCTTCACGAAATCATTTCCCACGATCAGAATGGTTTTATCAAGAGACGACCGCTTTTTTAAAAATATACGTACACTTTTGAATACCATCTACACTGGACATTCAACCTCTGCCCCTGAGGTTGTTTTTTCTTTAGATTCCGAAAAGGCCTTCGACCGAGTTGAGTGCATTATCTTTTTTTTGTTTTACAAACGTTTGGATTCGGAGACAAATTTTTATCCAGGATAAGACTGTTATACTCCTCTTCCCAGGCCAGTGTCCACACCAATAATTTGTACTCTGATTATTTTTCTTTATCACATATATCAATAATCTCCGTTATTGTTTGCCCTTTCTATTGAGCCTTTGTCTATTGCAATGAAATCCCTTAAAACTTTTCAGGGTATGTTCCGTTCTGGTATCGAATTGAAGTTGTCATTAAACGCAGATGATTTGCTGTTATATGTAACTGATCCTATTTGTAGTCTTCCTTCAATTTTGTCACTTTTGATTAAATTTGGCTCATTTCCAGGGTATAGGCTCAACTTTCAGAAGAGTGGATGCTATCCAGTGAACTCATTGGCTCTGTCACTAAATCAATCAGCATTGCCCTTTAAATTTATTCCATCTGGCTTCAGATATCTGGGGATTTTAATAATTCGTACCTCGCCATCTCTTTTCCACTCTAACTTCTCTCCTTTGCTTAACAAACTTAAATCAGATTTGGAGAGATGGAGGTCTCTTCCCCATTTCACTTGTTGGTAGGATAAATGTAACAAAAATGAATGCTTTGCCTACATTTACTTTTTGTTCCAAACAATTCCCTTGTATTTACCTAAAAAGTTTGTCAATCACTTGACCAACTCATTTCCACATTTCTATGGGATGGGAAAGTACCCAGAGTGAAAAAGACTCTTTTACAAAGGTTCAGATTTGATGGTGGGCTTGCTCTATCAAATTTTTCATATTATTATTGGTCAGCTCATATTCACAAGATACGTTATTGGCTTCACTCTCCTGAACTGCTGTGGTGTAGATTGGAGAATTTCTCTTGTTCTCCTTCTTCTTGACTTGTAAATGTAAAACATTTAATATCCCATTTAAAATTTACATTAGGCTCCAGAAAGATGCCTAAATAATAATTTATTTCCTCCCAGTTTAAATGACACAGCTTTTAAATTATGTCATGATAGAGGGATTAAGGCCTTTGTTGATCTTTATAAGGAAGGTACTTTCTTTAGTTTCACCCAAGGTCTCCAACCTTTAATTTACCTTTCCTTGCATCTATTTCGTTATTTTCAAATTAGGCACTGTTTGCCTTCACTGTTTTCAAATTTTACTCGTATGTCAATGGGTCAGACATGGGACGATCTGTTGGATTTAGATCCTTTTAAATGGTCACTCATATCGAAGATATATTCATCCCTCATGGATATAAATGTACATTGCCTTACTAAAATCAAAGAAACATAGGAGGCGAACTGGGCTTCCATCTATCTGAGCAATCTTGGGAAAAAATGCTTTGTCGCACCTTGTGCTAGATTTCAGCTCATTCAGTTGCTGTACTGCATAATTCATTGTTCTAAGTCTCAATTATCTAAATTCTACCCTGGGGCAGTTACTGACAGATGTGAGAGGTGCTTCACTTCTCCATGTGATCTAACCCACATGTTTTTTTGGGCCCTAGGATTTCTAAATTTTGGTCAGATTACTCTGAGGTAATGTCTAAAGTTATTGGTGTCAGTATCACTATCTCTCAACTCATAGCAATATTTGGTCTTGCCTCAGGTTTGCCTACGATTTCACTGGCTCAGACGGATGTTATAGGTTTTTCATCACTAATAGCGAGACGCTGTATTCTTTTGTTATGGAGGTCCTCTAAACCTCCCTCGATTTCAGTGTGGCTCAGAGACATGACTCATTTCCTTAAATTAGAGAAAGTTAGATTTACTGAGAGGACATACTTCAAAATTTTACATTAAGTGGAATCCGTTTTTGTCCTATTTTGATTCACTGAAATCTTTGCCATCAAATTAATTTTCCTTCCACGACACCGCCCTCCCTTTTTAATTTGTATTATTATTATAATATATCTATATTTTTTATTGCTACTTATTTATTTATTATTATTTTCCTCCCGCTTCTATGTTTTTTCCTGCTGTGTGGGTATGTTTGTGTTTGTGTGTGTGTGTGCTTAATCGCAGTCACTCGAAACCATTGCGAGGTTAATAGCATAGCTTAGCTAGCTTGGGTCATGACAATATAGTGTTTTTCTGTTACTTCTGTCTGGTTCACCAAATTAGCCAATCCTGCTTTAAAATGAGGTTAGGCAAGCCCACTCAAGGAATGTACAGGTGAATGAATGAATGAATGAATGAATGAATGAATGAATGAATAAATAAATAAATAAATAAATGTAGAAATTTGGAAATAAATGAATATGTGTAGAAATGTAAAAATACATAAAAAAATGAAGAAATTGAATTATATTTAAAAACATGAACAAATACATGTAAAAATACAGAAAAAGCCTAAATAAATGTTATGTGGAAATGTATACATAAATTACATTTTTATTTATAAAAACATTTATATTAGTGTGCCGTTTTTTGTGATGCATATTTTTTATTAACTTTGTACAACGCCCAAAACAAGCTCAGAAGATAAGTCATAAGTCATCACACATAATAACAATAATAGATGCCTAGGATGTGAAAAAAAGAAACAAAGGATTAACAATTAAAGATCTGTGTTGAGCTACTTATAATCTGGACACACACATACAAACATGCACACATACATACATATATACATACATTACTAGGTAGGACAAAACAATAATGAAGTTCAGAGGAATTATACTACCATTACGTTCTCAGCAATTTTAACAACTTCTGCTCAATCCAAAGCTATGATGTAATTGTTTAGCCTTTGTAAGTTCCAAAAGAGTATATTTAATATACATTTAGTATTTGTTTAATTAACATCTAGGCCGCCCATGGAGGATGGGTCCCCTGTTGAGTCTTGGTTCCTCCCAAGGTTTCTTCCTACTGTTTTAGGGAGTTTTTCCTTTCCACTGTCGCCCTGGTCTTGCTCAACTTGGGATTGGCCTTTTAAAATCATGTATTACTGTAAAGCTGCTTTGAGACAATGTTACATTGTAAAAAGGGCTATATAAATAACATTGAATTGAATTGAATTATGTCGTGAAACAACTTCAGTATTGTCTTTTTGGCCACTGTACATCCAGCCAAGAAGATCCGCTTTTGATGAGAAGGAAAAGGATCCATAGAGTCAACCATTAAACGAAACAACTTCGGGTCTTTCCGGACAGACCGTTCCAGTAGAGTAGAGAGGGTATTGCTTACAAATGACCAGAAAGTATCTATAATCGGACATGACCAAAGCATATGTTAGCATATGTTAGCATATAGGAGTTGCATACCTGACAGTAAGGGCCCTGTTTCACTTAAAATTTGTATAGTATATTAGGCGTAAAGTATGTTTAGTAACGTAAAGTAAAGTAATGTAAATTATGTGTATGTGTATAGATTTAAAATGGATCATCTGGTGTGCTGGATTTTAAGAGGTGGTAAAACAGTTTTTTCCATACCGTTGCCCAGTCCAGTTTACAGGTAAGTTCGAAGTCCCAACACAGAGTTACTGAAAGAGTAGAATGTTTGCTCAAGAAGTGATTTGTATATCAAGGACAGCACTCCTTTTGACAGAGCAACATTATCCAGGCATTTCTGTAAAGGGTGTGAGGCCAATTGTCTGGACCATGGTACAACATAGGCTTTCAATGCAGATCTCAGTCTTAAATACAAAAAAAAACAAGAACCCAGGTAATTTGAACGCCTTCTTGAGGTCTTGAAATGACTTCAGACCTTTCTTATTAAAAAATGTTTTCTAGTATATGTATGCCTTGTGTAGACCAGATATTGTATACAAAGGGTTTATTGCCTGTACTGAGGTTGTCATTATGCCAAAGAGGTGTTCTATTAGTATACGGAAAAGGACCACCCATGATGTTTTCTGCTTCTTTCCAAATTATAAAGTAGTGAGCTGCTATGCTACCATATGTCCCAAACTGTTTCTTGCAAATCCTTGTGAAAGGCAGATCTTGGAGTCTAACTTTGATTTGAAAGCCAGACAGTATACTTTGAAGTCTGGAAGCAATAATCCTCCTTCTCTTTTTAGTCGATGCATAGTTTTAAGTTTGATTCTTGTTCTTTTGTTGTTCCAAATAAATTTTCTCGCCGCAGAGTCAAGTTCCTTAAAATATCCATTAGGAGGTGGTGTTGGAAGCATTGAGAACAGAAAATATAATCTGGACAGGACATTCATTTTAATGGTTGATATTCTACCCTGTAAGGCTAAACACAAAGGGGACCATCAGGAAGATTATTCCTAATCTCCTCCAACAGAGAAAAATAATTATGTTTTATTTGTGACAGTGTAGGAAGTATTGAAATACCCAAGTAAGTAAATTGTGTAGATACCGTAATTTGGGAGGGGATAGTTCCAGGAGGTGACTTTGCATTTAAGGGTAATAATACAGATTTGTTCCAATTGATCTTGTACCCAGAAATATTGCCAAAACATTCAACCATTTTTTGACATTCATGTATGGAAGTGGCATTTGATACATAGAATAAAATGTCATCAGCATATAGTGAGATTTTATGTGATGTGTTCTTGCACATATTGAAATACAGTGTCCTCGCTATGTATTAAAACCTCCAAAGAGGAGACTACCACTTTAAAGTTTTTTTTTCTAAAATCAGTGCACATCTGTGGATATTAAATGATTTTCTTGTATAAGAGCAATTGACACCCCATTGCATCTCCAATAATAATTTAGACACTTAACCTGTTTATTAGACTATTTAGACTGTTAACATTCCACGTTATTAACTTAACTGGCATAATGCAACCTCATCACAGACACAAATAACCTTCAAAGGAAAAACCTCACCAGCGACCATTCAGTGTAATATAAATATGTGAAGATAACCTCACTTGAACAACCTGGGCAATATTGAGCATATATATGGGAAAAAGCTGGAGAAAAACAAGAAAAGAAAAAATAAAGAATCATGAACATGGGGGCAGAATGCAGCAAGCTTGAACCTGGTCCCAATTCTGCCTTAAAAGAAAAACTTTCTGGATATGAAGCGATACTTCGGGTTGCCTCCGTCTGTCATCCAGCCCAAATTCCATGTTCGATATATAAGCCTTATTTCTTCCCACTATGAGAATGAGATGAGAACTACAATAAATTGTTCAGCACTGGCAGGGGCTCTAGAATCCCCACCTTACCCTCGCTTACTTTAATCAAGGCAGGGTAAAGCAGAAATGAGGATACAGCAGCTTGTGTGAGCTTTTTCCTGGCCTGAGCCATTTCTTTCCTCTTGTTAGCTGTGAACGTGCTGTAATCTGAGAAGATAAGGAGCTGTTTACCTTTGTGGTGTATTGATCCCACTGCACAAGCTACTTTGAGTATGACGTTGTGGTCCCAGTACCAAAGCAGTTTAAGTTCATGGGACTGTTTTGGACCAGTCTGTGCTTTGGACCGGTGTACTCTCTCTACCTCAAAAGCTCTCCTGGCCAAAGTGGGAATCCACTTGAGTAGGTGCCATTCTATAAATCCCATTGGATTTAGATGCCATTTTTAACTGGGCAGTCTGCAACGCACATTTCAATTCAACCGTTTTGTTTTTAACGGTCCTAATCACCAGCTGCATGTTTTCAAAGTTGCCAGTGATTGTTTTAATCTTCTATTCCAACATATTTATCTTCTCAGACAGAACCAAATTCTTCTTTAAACATTTCTTGGACACTACCGAGTTTTTTCTTCTAACTATCATATCACTAACTATCATATCATAGTTTCATTTCGTCGATAGTGGTGTCCTTCACACGTTTTTTTCTACGGAGACGTCGGCAACAGTTGCCGTTTAGCCATAAGTGGGTTTAATCATCTTTGAAAGGCTTAAGTATATGTTTAGGATGAATAATAACATATCGGGCCGGAGGTCATGTGATCCCCCTCTAGTGTGCCCTTTTTCATGACAAAAATTTTATATTTCTTTATTAATAAATGTATTTATTTGTCCTTGTCATTTTTTCCTCCTCCTCCATATGCGAAAATGGGTAGTAGTTTTTGTACATATTGCACACTTGAACTGAAAGGAATCAGGTTCGTGCTGGTTAAGTGTGTTAATTCAGACACAACCCTTGTCTAAACTGGTTAATTAACATGCAACTTTTAGTCCCTGGAGGGAAAGGTTAGTATTTCCATCTGTGTGTCCAGTGTTTCAGCAAGGAACATTCCTGGACCTATGCTAGGCTACATTCTCTAGGTGAAATGCTAGGTGGAAATACAGAAATGAGGTTTGCACAGGTCTGCAGCACACTAACTTGCAAAATATGGCTCTTTTATTTTATGCCATTGACTCTCTGAATCAGCTAAAATAGGGAACATTTGCTTGTTGTAAATATGAAAATTAATTTTCAACACTGAATGAAAAATTACATCTTCATGCACTGCCATCACTTTTACCTAGTGTTTATTGGGTCTGCCTTAATACCTAGAAAGTTTCCTTGCTGCCTACTTCCTATATAGGGCACTTTCTATGAGAGCTTTCTAACCAATAATGGAACCCTAAGACTGTTAATGAAACCGAATACCTGATTGCATTACCACCTCTGTACGAATGTTCTGGATTCTACTCTTTCCTGTTTTGAGGTTTTAGTCTCTCATTAAGGGCTTTTTAAACACAAAGTTTGATGAGTTGTAATAAGAGGAACAGATCAAATTTAGACAAAAAAACATGAGACGGTATGGAAAATACCTATATAACACAAACAGTGGTGCTTCATTGCAGACAGTAAGAACCTGAGATTTTTCACATTTTGTCTTGTCAGCTCCATTTCATTTGTTAATAAACATCCATTTCAGCATTTCAAGCCAGCATAACATTCCAAAGAAAAGGTTTGGATGGAGCAATTTGGACCTAGTACTTAAAAAAACTAAATAATGATGTGATTTCAAACAGGTGTCGTCGACAGGTGATTGTAATCATGATACAATACATTAAACAAATGTACTAACAATGAAGTTGTCAACAACTAGTTTGTCAACAAATTTAACAACAACTTGTTTAAAAACAATGTACCTATGTATATTATGGTCAGACGGATCAGTATTCCAGGGTTTTTTTGTTTTTGTTTTTTTAAATCAACACTTTGTACTCTGGACCATGGATCATGTTATCGACAATAAGTGCAAAATTCAGTGAGGGATGGGGCCATGTCAATGACATTGGCAAAGGTAATTTACATTTCTGTGATGGCAGCATTAATGCATAAAAGTACACTAAAATCTTGTAGCTGCCTTCAAGATGTCATCTTTTCCAGGGACGTCCAAGCATTTTTCAACAAGACCGTGCAAAACCACATGCTGCACAAAGGCATGGCTGACCCCATATTTTTCCACATCATAAGATGTGTTTGCAGGAAGAATAGGACAGTATAACACCTGAAGCACTACATTTCTTGGTATCCTCTTTGACAACTAACCCAAAACATATTTGACATGTGTTGAAAAGGAATGGCATTACAGAGTTAAAATGTTTTACAGTCCCAACTTTTTTTGGAATGTGTTGCAGGACTGAAATACAGGAATGAATGTTTAAGAAATTGAACATGTAAATGAAAGGAAGTTGACCAGACATATCTCAGGTTAATATTGTCTGCAGTTACATAAAATTTAATGTGAATTTAAGAAACCCTGTTTTTTTCAAATGCATTTTCCATTCTGTACCAACAATTCAGAGTGTGACAATTTGGGGTTGTAAAACAGTATCGAGGGAAAATGTAAGACCCTCTGCTTGAGATCTTATGGAAAAGCACATTTAGCTGGTAACGTTACATAAACTATACTGCTTACAAAAATTAGGGGATGTTTCAGTGATCAGTGTTTTAAAGTAAGTAAAGCACTTGCTGTTTTTGTGTGACTGCGTTTGTGCCGTTGTGCGTTAAATCGATACAGCACTGTTTCTGCTTTTACTGTTACTCAGTTCTGTTACTCTTAATGAGTAACAGCACTGAATTTTCAGCACAGCATTAGCAAATACATAAAATGTAACCACTTGGCATCCATATTAAAAGCATTAGGACACTGAACACATTCTAATTATTTACCAAAAATGTGTATTTTTGCAATAAACAAATAACAATAATTAAAAAAAGTGCAGCTCCCGGAGAAACTGTGAATGCGTGTTGCATCTGTGCGGTAGGTTCTGACCTGGCGTAGGTCTGACACTCTGCTGGCTCTGGTCGTACGTAGATTCAAGACCCGGTCGATTCTGATCAGGCTCCGGTCCGAGTCCTGGTCAGTTGTAGATAAGCGCAGGACTGAGACCCGATCGAGCATGGGTCCGAGATGCGGTGGGCTCCGGCCAGGCTCAGATCAGAGACCCTGAAGGCTGTAGCAAGGTGCTCCCTTTGTGTGGACATGTTCCTGTGTGTGTGTGTGTGTGTGTGTGTGTGTGTGTGTGTGTGTGTGTGTGTGTGTGTGTGTGTGTGTGTGTGT
>JAUZST010003772.1:0-16877 GCA_034779995.1 Parotocinclus haroldoi
TGTTTCGTTTCACTGTGTACTGTTAACACTGTATATGGTTGAAATGACAATAAACACTACTACTACTACTACTAAATTGCGTTGGCCAGACAAAACATGAAATGTTGACTGTCTGAAGTATAAACATACACAGTGTGTGTTTCTCTTTAAAATGCTTTTTCCATATTGTCCTAACCTTTTCAAATACATGTATCAAGCAAGTAAAAAGTAAATGCAATTGTAGCTCAATTTGCACATAATGTCATAGATCAGGAGCATCTTATTGTTATATTTATTTACTTAAGCACTGACCCATGTGAGCATAATGTCCTGAAATGTTTTATCTGGAAAAGTGCCCTTGAAAAGTTACTTGACTAGAATGCTATGGCTTTTCTGCAAATGTTTGCATACCTAGTGTGATCTCCCATGGATACACTAATGTGTAAACCTTAACACAAATTCTGCAAAATGGTTTAGTGCCAAAAAAACTTTTGCACAGTACTATAAACTGCTACCTGTAACATATTTGTAAAAGTCAGTATTTGTCTACTGGCAAAATGCCTACACTGTGTGTACCTAATAAATTATCAAATTAATTACTATATTACTGGAACTGCGAATAACATTGAGAAGGTGGATATAAACAGATTGAGTATCTGAGAGCATTATAACACTACTTAGGATTGCCAGTGAAAGAGGTGGAATTAATATAAAAATGGACTAGCACAGTATTCGTCCCATAATAGAGTCCAGTAGAAGGCATACAGACAGCAATGTTCTGAATAGTGAGCAGAATACTGCAGTCATTGCTGATGAAATCCCTTGACATAACAGAAGACGATGAAAGCAATACTCTGTTTTATTTCAGGGATAATACATTCTGTCTGGCTGACTTGATTAGACATGGTTTGAAAAGTGTATACCAGTGGGATGGAGGATGAGATAAAAACATAATATATGACCCTTAGTGCCATTCTCTTCTTTCTCAGACACTCTAATATTGTAAAAAGAAATATGCTTGGCATTTGAGTCTGCAACACTTAGGCCTACACTGTGTCACTGGTTATAAGAGTCTGCATTAGAACTAGTAGCAAGCAGTTCTATGAGATGAAATGGATGTAATGGTTGATGGCCTTCCTGATGCAGTCCTCCCTAATTATCTGGACCTGTGAACAGCACTAGTAGTACACCCCCAGCAGCTGGAGTTTTCGGGCTTCATGTTGCAAGCCCCACCCAGGCCCTCTACCCACTGAGTCATGAGGCTGCTGTGAGCTATGATATTTTATTGTTTCTTTGATTATATTAATACATATACAGTAACAGCAATGATATAATGGTCCATCTGATATCTGATGATCTGAAATAGTAAATACACGAATTATAGCACTGTAGACAACTGCCTTACAAATAAATTAATTAATACATTATCAAATGCATGTAAAAAATGAATTTCGGTAGTTCTAGCAGTAGTCACCAGCTGCAGCCTTTGGACGATTTTTAGAGCCATTGTTGCACTCAGGAGGGGTGACATTGCACATTAGTTACCAGCTGCTGTAACATTTTGGAGCCATGTGCCCACATTGAACCAAAATACTGTAATGTAGTTATGCCATGCTATGCATACAGTCCATTTTCCTATGGGTTTGGTAGGATTAAAATAGCATGCAATCCACTGTAAAACAAAATCATTTATATGCATGAAATATATGCTGAAAAAAATCCTGGATCCTATGTAATCCTGGACATTACATAGGACATATAAATCTGATCAATTCAATGATATACAATTGTAAACATTTATAGATCACTCACCAGTTACTTTATTAAGTACACCTTAGAGAATTGAGTCCATCCGTTTCTCCACATACTTTGTTCATACTGTGTTATTTGGTCAGGACCTCTGCAGGACCATCACACAGGTCTTATTTGGATCGTGATCATTCTCTTTTTAAACACTGCACACGCGCACACACACACACACACACACCTCTGTAGCAAGGCTGGCAGGACTCCTACGTCGGTTTTCAAAAGTCTCCCTCTGGAAATGACACTGAGCATGTGTACTCAACTTCTTTGGTCGACCATGGTGAGGCCTGTTCTGAGTGGAATCTGTTGTGTTAAACCACTGTATTTTCTTGGCCACTGTGCTGCAGCTATTACAGAATAGGCCATCTTTATGTAGAGCAACAATTCTTTTTGTCATTGTCAATTTCTAATTTGTCCTCAGAGAGTTCTTTGCCATGTGGTGTCATGTTGAACTTCCAGTGACCAGTATGAGAGTGTGAGAGCGAGAACAACACATTTAACACCTACTCCCCATTCACACATGAGAACACCAACGAGTCACATGATACCGGGGAGGGAAAATGGCTAATTGGGCATAATTTGGCCATTTTCACTTAGGAGTGTACTCACTTTTGTTGCCAGTGGTTTAGACATTATTGGCTGTATGCTGAGTTATTTTAGGGCACAGCATATTTATTAGTGTCATATCTTCAGCGTTGTTCCATGAGAAGAGAACCTTTGTGAGATATTGCATGTACACTCAAGTCAATGGTAATTTAGAGTCAGAGCAGTGCTACTGGTGTTTGTTCACTCACACAGCAAATGTAATGTATTGCTCTGCCTTGTAGATGTACGGTACATTTTAGTGTACTTCCAGACGAACCACTGCTTGTAATAAGGGGTTCAAATATGTCAACTGTTTTTGTATTGAATAGAATGTATGATTACTAATTTTAAGTTGGCTATGTTCATATGTTCATTTATCCTCAATTTTGTGAATTTATCGATTTTGTGCTGGCTGTAAATGCTAGCAACTAGGATAATCTGAATGTGCTATACAATTGAAACAATGTCAATTGAATATTTCTATTAAACACAATTACTGCATTTAAATAAACATTTAGAACAAACCACATTACACTGAAGATAGCAAAAGTATCGGCCAAATAGCACATACCAGCCATAGCAGAGGCTAATTGAAGTGACTAGGCTATGCTTCCTTTGTGGAACAGTTGGTGTGCCACTCATACAGTACTTTAAGTTTGTTTAACTAAAATTCCAGGATGTGACAGAATTAGTATAGCTTTTTAGAGAGACCAATATTATTACTTTGTTTTGAGATAGATATGTTACATTAAGACTTAAGGACAAGATATATTCCACTTAAATGGCATCCGGCAAACAATCACAAATCTGATATGTTATGATTAGGCATAATCATCTTTCCCTGACTGTTATTACATAGTAGTATACTGAACAAATAATCTTGTCAATGTCTAACACACTTTACAGCACAACACAGGTAGGATTGGTGAATTCTGTTCTGTTCATCAATATTACACATTCACTATCTGTAACCTTTTTCAGGATACATAATTAACGCATTGAAGCTGTGCGTCGAGAGCTGATTTAAATGCTGTATTGTATCAGGCAGTGGAACATAAGAGCAGAGCAAGAATCCAAAAACAGTCAAGGTTTCAAAACTAGTCAAATACACAAAAATACACAATCGAAAAACAGAGCAGGAATTATAAAGAGGAGCAGAAATGGTGTCGGGATGAAATCCTGAGGAGGGCATCTAATAGGAATAAAGATATGATGAGAACGAGCTGACGGCACAATGCATGATGTTTTATGAAAGAATATACTGAATTGAAAAGGTTTTCTTGTGATATTTTGCTCATTCAATGAGACAGGAATAGATATTCCCACGCCACATCCAAAAAATGCTATTGCCATTGTCTGTTTACTGAGAACTTAAATTCATTCTAGAATTTTGTCATTTCTTGCTATTATGATACTCACGCAAAGTGCCAAAGTGCAAATGGTTGTGTGTGTGTGTGTGTGTGTGTGTGTGTGTGTGTGTGTGTGTGTGTGTGTGTGTGTGTGTGTGTGTGTGTGTGTTAAATCTTGTTCACGTTAGAAATGTGAAAATAATTACGTACCAGACAAATTGAAATGTGGTCTTTGAAGTTACAATTTTTCTATACACTCACCGATCACTTTATTAGGAACACTGGATAATTCTAACAGAGTCTCTATTTGCTCTCGAAAACAACCTCATTATTAGTTTTTAGTTTTGCCTGAGACTTCAGAACAGAACAGAGAGCGTGCACGGTGAGCACACAATTTATGAATGAGCGCGGATGTGTTGTGGTTCACTTTTGTGTCACATATAATAAAATTAATCAGTAAAACAAAAGTTAATATTAGTGTCGAATGTAAAAAGAAGAAGATGTATATAAAGAATTAGCTGAGGTTTTATTTCATTGGTTCTTATCATTTGAATTATGTTTTCTTTGTTTGATAAATGGTGAGAAGAGAAGATATCTGAATCTCTCACCATCAAACTCAATTCAATCAGACTCGCACTGCCAGGTTACAATATAGCATGCCTGTCTCTAGAGTTTGGGCTGAGGGGGAAGAGGGGTGTTCGTGTGTAGACGCGCTGTGGGTCATTAGCGTAATAATGGGCACTAAGTGACTCACAGCAGGGAAGCGAGGGATTGAGAGGCCAAGTTCACTGACGAAAAAAATCAGACTTTTAGTCGATTTAGTGTTAGATTTGGTTCAGGTGATCACCTAATCAGTATATCATTAAGTAGACTGATGTGTGTCTGTTTTTGGAATTCATCAAATATTGGAATGGAATTGCTGCCATACATCATGATACGTTTAAGAAAAATATCAGTAGTCTCTTGATTGTGTATATATATATATATTACAGTAGGTGTAGAATATTTGAATATCTGTTTCAGGGCAAAACCAATTTGTTAGAACTTTGTGCCAACAGCATGTTATTCAAACTGTGGTCTCTCAGTTAGATAGCAAGACTGCTGAATCTGCCACTGTGAATGATTGATGCAAGGTCGTTAGCAAGCAATAATTTAGCCAGGCTGCTATCATGGTCATGTCTGAAGTGGCATACTGTGTACTTTAGTGTGCCAAAATACTAACAACACGATTGGAAGCATTAAACTGACGTTCTGTTTAGTACAGTTGTATGCAGTTTTGGCACAGCCAAAATGGATGATCTGGTTCATTTCAAGCAACTTTAAGAACCTTTGCTCTGTGTAAGTGTGTCCGCCAAATCTCGCAATATGTTAATTTGTTTTGACAGCCTTGGCAGAAGCTATTTAGAATGCAAACTGAGAGGCAAATAATTAAATTCCACTTATGCCTTCCCAGAACAGAGGGAACTTATTAGAATATAAATTATTAGGAGTTTGCTGGTCTGTCAGTGGCACAATACTAATATATATTTTATTTATTTGTCTATTTAATTATGGTAAAAATGTTGTGATGCTTGTTGGGGACACTTTGGAATGTTGTACTGTAATGTAATTCAACAGACAATTTTGACTAAATTGTGTTTAGTATATTTCAGAGACCCTGAATTTACTTTTAATGTTTTTTGTACTGCACGTTATAGTTGCTATGTGATGTGATGTTTATAAATAATAATAGCACACTGAAGGGGATTATAGCACAACTAGCCCATGAGCTTGGCTATGTTTTAACTCAGAAATGTGATTACAATGTTTGTTCTGGTTACTGTAGCCTGTTACTGTTACTAGTCATCGTGCATTTTTCGAGGTTGACCACTGAGAAGGAGCTAAATCACATACACAACTTTATGTTAATGTAATGTGTGTTTCTTTAATTAATTGATAGAACTGATAAAATGTCATGTTTATAATGTTTATTATTATTATTCTACCACTTTATCAGTGTCACGTTTTAATTACCTTCCCAGAAAAGTTTGCCTGAAAATACAGTTTATCTTTTATTATATCTGACTATACATGCATTGTTATATTGTGAGGTTTGTGACGACATTATTGTATTTGGCTTTACTAATCGTGAAACTATCAGGCACATTTCACATCAGATTAGCTTTTTCTAAGCTATGAAATAAAGTTAGTAAAGACAGCAATGGGTGTCATTTGTTGTTTTGGAAAGTAGAAATGTTTCTTTATAGAGCTAGATGTTAATTATTCCTCTTTCCTCCAAGTGACCTCCAGTAAGAGTCGGTGTTCATCCCACATGTTCAGCCCATTAGGTAATTTTTTCATGTCTTAGATGAATAATGTGTTTTTGAGTGGGTCGTGGATCAACAGGACCTTAAACATTCATTTATAGGCTCATTTTTTATGTCGAACCACAGTTACTCATAAGCACCGTTGTAACTTGAGTCAGCAATGTGTCAAGGTGTAAGCAAAAACAATAGCGGAGCATCCAGACTAGAAATTACCATTTTCCCAGATGGCGGTATTGTTACATCAGCCAGTGGTTGAGGTTTCACCTTATCATTCTCCTATCAGATGTATGGGCTTTGAGAGGACATGAAAGTCCTAGTCTAAAAGAGGGTGTCAGCACCCTTAGATGTTATGTGCACCTGTACCAACTAACTGACTTATCTTGTATTATTTAGAGTACTGCTTTATAGCACTTATTCTAGTAAAATAACGTATTAGACAGGCATTCACAGTCATGTGCCTTTTGTTTTCACGTTCACAACCGCAAAGTATTCATGAGAGAGCCCATTTAATCCCTCTCAGGTTACAATTACATAAGGCACAAGACATCCATTATGGCCACTATCCTGTCTGCACCACAAAATGATCTCCACAAGCAGTCTCAAATGGTGAGCTCTCAGAAGGATGTTTCGAACCATTTAGCGATTTAGAAGGAATCTGAGCAAACAGAAGTAAATTACATTCGCCCCTTTAATAGGCCTGTCTGCCTGAGAAGTAATAGTACCTCCTTTGAAAAAAGTAAATGTCTTTGCCGAGAGGAAATGAATCAAGGGCATGGTATCCATGCTAAGAAGTGTTATGTGAACATTTATTACATTGCTGTGATAAATACAAATTGGGTTTTGAAGTTCCAGTTAAACTAGCATCATAGACCTTTTTATTATTATGTGAATCATGACAAAGTGAACATTATGTTATTATAAAATATGAATCCTTAATTATTTTACTGACTTGACATTTGTTTTTTCTGTGCTGTTTAAAAAAATTCTTGAGCTTTTCATTTGTGTGTATGTTACATATTTGTATTTACTTATTCATAAAATGCGTTTATTAATAAATGCATTTTACAGCTCTTTAAATTTGGCAAAACAAACTACTGTTTCATGCTTGGTACAAGTTAATGTACAGTATATCACAACTGATCATGGCTCAGTGATTTGAAAGATCAATCTGTTTACACAACTCTTGCTTCCATTCATTGTTATTTTGCTATACTCCACTAATATGCATGCACTTCAGAAACTGAACAAGAGCATGAGAGTTTTATTACAATTATATTGTTTTTTTTTAACTAAATGTTAAATTGTCTCTGTCCAAGTAAGCTAGCATGTCATTTGTCATTTGTCTGGCTGGAAACAGCAGCAACCATTCAGAATTGCATTAAAAGCAAGCCCACATACTAACAATACAGATATTCTGTTTAAAAAAAAGACACACACAGACTTAGCAAAATGGTAACATTAAAGTGCATGTGCTTCACCCAACTAGACACTTGAAAAAAACAGAAGATCATTTTTCTACAGAAAAAAAATGTTTGCGAGAACAACTGCAAACTTGGATAAGCTAATCTTCATTGAGAGACAGCTGAGCCAGAAGGTGTAGATGATATCTTCGCATCTTCAAGTGTAAGAGGTTTTGGCTTAAACTCAACTACATTAGCACACATCGGAACAAATTTACTATCATTGCAATGCTTAGCCTCCAGATGGTTACATGCCAAATTTGATAGTGGAGGAATAAACAAACCCACTTTTGCTGCATGGTGTTGGTTACTTTTTAGACAATGTTAGGATCAATTTCCATCACAAGATTTTTCACAAATTGCACCTTAAGAACCATAGTGGGGAGAAAATGAGGCATTCGAAAAATTCTCTACAGGATTCTCAATGTATATATACGGTTGTTCAATAATGATATGTATGGCTATAAGGGAAATTTTGCATGATCATGAAGGCTGATATTACCATACTGTATTATAAAGGAAACCCGGTGTACGTTGTGTACATACATGGCTATAAAAGCAATCCGCATTCACCCAAAATTGCAACTCAAAGATAGATAATCACCCTTTAACTTATTGTACTACATTCAGCAAAACAGCTGGAGTTTTGACTACAGAGTAAGAATGAGACGCTTGCTGTGCAGGCCAAATAGGAGATTCATGCAGGATTTGAAGAAGTGGAGCTAAAAGAATTTGTCCACTCCCCATGAGGCTGGGTTTGTTCAATCATGTTGCCCCTCAGAAGCAAAGCGGATTAGCTACTATTCAGCTAAGTCTGAATATTGTAGTTCCAGATAATTTGTCATAATAAGCATTAACTGTGCAGAGAGAAAGGGGGTAAAAGCAGTGGTAGAACAGAGAAGAGTGCATCACTCACATGCATGATGAATAAATTAGACACGCAGCAGGCCTACATTTTGTCCGAAAATTGACAACCTGCAGGAGCACAGATCAGAAACGCAAAGGCAAATCAGAAATAGTATGCTTACTCTGTCTACTATCTCGTGTGTGGAACAGTGTACACAGACAGGTTAGGTCATTTCAATTCTGAGTGTTAACCACTTTTGGAATTATACCCAAATATGCACAAATACCACAGACAGGCTCATGCACTTACTGATCTAATTTCATACATATGTAGATCGTACGCCCTGCGTGCGCAAGTACAAGACGCACAGCCAAGCAGGGTCACTACATCAGACATACTGTATAATCATACATATTAATGTATTCATTTCATTAGAGAACAGCATATGAGGCACTCAAAACTGAATCTACTAACATAATTAAAATAACAAATTCATTAAGCTAATACAGTTTTCCTTAGAGACCAGTGACCAATGTTAAGGGGGTAATGGCCGCTCTTAGCTGATAATGGAGTAATTAATTATAAGAAATGAGCAGCAGACAAATGATGACTTCACCATGCACAATAAATGACACTCTTTTACTGTGTCTATACAATAAAATGCAATCACAGATAAGTAATATAATAATACCCCAAATGTCTTACCTGCAATGGAGTCCTGTGATTTTGAACCGCTCATGCCTGTGTGCAGTATTCATGAATGAGCATTCATTGGTTAGCATGTTTGTCTGTCTGGATTTTGCCATGTGGCTACAACCGATACAGTCTTAAGGGTTCATTGTGAATATAGACAGGGCCAGCATAATAGACACTAGACATAGACACTCCAACATAACAAAGACTGATAATCCTGTCTCCCCCAACTGCTCCCATGTTGCTGGCAGACATTTTAAGGGCAGTTAAGTTGCTCTGAGTCGACACTGAATGAACTGCGGATGGAGAGAGATACCCAAAAATCCATTATCTATGGCAAGCGGCGTCAATTCGCATCAATTAGAAGTCGTCCGAAGTGTCAGTGGTGCGGCTTCAAATTAATAATTAAATAAATATCGGCAACCACAAGTGGCTACTATATAGCCTTTTAGTCATCTGAGTCTTGCCTCAGTGCATTGGCACAAAAAGCATTGAGCTTTCCGCAAGACAATAGAGGGCCATCTTACAAACCTCACACCGCTAACTCAGGGCAACTACACCACCTTAATAGCCTCTAATTCAAATTTTAGCAGGAAAAGAAAGATTTATGACTCTTCCTCTCCCTCTCTCTCTCTCCCTCTATCTCGCTCACTTTAAGAAAAAGTGCAGTGTATGCCAGAAATTGGAGTGTATCCTCGTGCTCATGAAAGTCATTGTGTTTAGGTCTTGAAGTACTCCTGATCTTTACATTTGCCTTAAACTATTATATAAACTAACACATGTAAACTTGGGCTACTTTTAACAAAGAGGGGGGCTATGTGGCAATAGGTGAGTTTATTAAAACTGTTCAGAGTGCAACTCGTGCCCTTTTAATTCATTTTTAAATGAATATGACTCTGTTTGCATTTTACTTTTTAGACCACAGTTTATACCATGTGCCAATTTGGTTAGTGATATGACTGACAGGCTATAAGTCAAACAACAACTAAAACGGAACAACTACAGCATGATCCCATGGACACAGTCGTAATATAAAAGACCAGCAATCCTCTGTTGCCAGCTTAACCTCCCTGTGCCCTGTCTCTCAATGCTCTAGATGTCTGGTTTAGTGCTGACTCTCCTTCCCTTTTTATTGCACTTTATTGTGGAACTGTTAGGAACTCAATTTACTCTTCCTACCAGTCTTCAGTTTGTCTGCATGGTTTACATGAAAATTTGAATGGTAAGACAGCGAATGGACTTAGTGGTCATATAATTTCAAATGCAATTCTTATAAAATAAGAAATGTTTTCAAAATGTTTTCAGTCAGTAGAAATCCTGTAGTCCTTTGAAGACCTCGGGGTATACATGAGCATATCAATCAGTGTACCTTTTTCAACTTTTTCCTGCATTGTTGACTGTTAAAATATTAGGAACTTAGCAAAGTACATATTTGGTCAAAAGAAAGACGCCAAAAAATAAAGCTTCTTATTATCTAAACCTACATAATGTAAAGTAAAAAAAAATAATTAATTATAGATATTTTAATGTCTGGTGGCTAAAATAAAGTTATGCAATACTTTTAGAACTTCCTCTTTAAACACCTTACAAAGAAAGCCATACAAGGACGTAGAAGATATCTGCAATAATATACCAATATAAGCTTAATAACAATATACAAATATGTTTAAAGATCATTAATAATTTCTTTTATGTTAGAATTAGAAGGTATTTCAGAATAACCACACTGGTTTGAAGCAGAGCTGTCCTTACACTGACATTCAGGTAATATGAATGTATAACAGGAGCTGTGTGTACAATTTCAGGTTATAAAACATCACTGTAGATACATTTTGCAAGTAAAAAATTAAGGTACTGGACTACTGGATAGAATGAGGTCCAGATGTCATGTTCCTGCACTGTCAACCTTTCGATGCTCACTAATTCCTTGAGTAAGGTTCTTATAAGATTGTATCAGTTGTTAGTTGCACTGGATTCAAAACGAATTTATGACTTTAATAAAAATTATAAATTACATTTTTTTAAATATTAACACTTGACTATGACACAATTCTGAGATGTATTTATGCCCAGTGGTAACACACATATGCCCCTAACACTGCAGTATGACCAAAACATTTTATCCATCATTATCATCATATCATAATTTTGTATGATTTGCTTCTTTCTCTGCTATTTTTCAAATTTTCCCTGTCTTCCTTCCTCCCCACTTTGTGTTAGCTGTAACCATTAGCCTGTGTTGTTCTTGAGTTCTCCATTCCCTGTATATACTGCTCACCCTGCACTCTATTATAATAAACCTCAAGCTTGCGTTTACATCTTCCTCTTTTGTATTCCCTTCGAATGCTGCATTACCCTGGTGTTTGTTACAGAATAACTGGCTGTATAGGATGCAGTGAGCTGTGTCTTTTTTCCCCTGCTCCTTTCCACATCCTCACGCTCTTAGACTCCTGTTATGGCGAAGTTCGGCTTCTAAACTCGCTATTATTGGGACATGATAGACCACATGGGGGGGGGGGGGGTCTTCAGAGATTTTATCCAGATCTTGGGGCAAATGGACAGGACCTGGGTGCCATGACTGTTGGGAGCACAGGACCTGACACAGTTTCAGCTGCTGGTTCCCAAGCTCCCCACGGTACCTTCTGCCACGGCCATTCCAGTTCCACATGGTGATCCCGTCCCGATACTTGTCTCCGAGTTCACCCTTGTGCCGGTCTAAGTGGTCATTTCAGTTAAGGCTCTGGACACCACAGGATCCCAGGATCAGCATTCCGGACCTGAGCTGCCGGTCACTCTGGAGGCCATCTCCCGCATCCAGGCCTGGCCTCCAGGACTATCCCTGGTCCTGCTGTTCCTTCTCTTGCAATGCCTGTGTTGGCGGTGGCTGCAGTACCGACTGGCGAGACCATTCCTGTACCAGTTCCTGAGCTCCCTTCTGTCACGACAGCCCCATTTGCCACTGCTGTGCCTGCATATACCCAGGAAGCAGCCTTCTCCTCAAATCCTGTCCCTGTCATGCCGTTGACTAATGAGACAGCTACCAACAAAGTGGTTTGGGTTAATGGTTTGGCAGCCTTTTGCGAAAACTCCACAATGCAGCACACAACATGTCGCAGCAGAATATGGTGTGAGCCAGTCATCCCTTATAGAGATTCTTCATACCAATAAGTAGTTCCCCTTCAAGATCTAACCACAGCAGAAACTGGCAGAGGATGACCCTGATAGATATGTCAAGTTCTGCAGCTGGGTGTTAGACCAACATACATGGAACTCCATATTCACACGGGGCATTCAGTTTGGTGACAAGGCCAATTTGTATGTCAGTGGTAAGGTCAACCACCAGAAGGTGAGGTGAAGTGAAGAAAACCCTCATTGGACAGCAGCTATCAAAGTCGTAGGTGATGTGAATGTTATGGTGTGGTGTGGAATATAGGGCAGCCGTGTAATCATACCAGACCAGAACTTAAATTCTCAGCGTTACCTGACAATGCTACAGGAAACGGTGTTCCCATCCATTCTGACCGAAGATGGCACATTCTCCTGTTATTTTCAACAGGATGGGTCTCCACCACACTACGGAGCAGGTGTTCATCAGTGGATAAATATTCAATTCCCTGGTCATTGGATTGGCCACCATGAACTTTCATGTACACATGCACGTGTTACCTGCTCAGTTGACCACACCCACTCACACCGACGTTCAGAATTTCTCACACCTGTTTCTCATTTCACGAACCCGTTCTGTCTCTCGACTTCGCCTCTCGCCACGCCCTTTGGGTATTCCTGTTGTGTCCTGTGTCCGACCTTGGAACATTGTACGACTGTGTGTTTCCCTGCCTCTTTGGATTTGTTATTAAAATCTGTGTCTTTGCTAGCTGTGCTTCCTCTTTTCTCTACTCAGCACGACAGATCTGTAGAATGGTTTTATATCTGGGGTCATCACAAACAAATTGTGAATGATGAGGAAAATCCACATTAAACACCACCTTCAGCACTGCATCGTGGATGACTGTGACAGCATTTCTCTAGAGGTTATCATATGGCTTCAGAACGATTTTATTTGCATCTTCAGCTCTGTGTTCAGCACCTGGGACAGCACATTGAACACGTCAAATAGCTGTACATCACAGTCATTGTTCGCTGTTTCAAATTTTTGCGTTGATAACTTCTGAACCACAAGAGATATTGTAAATCTCTAAACATTGTATATCTTCTGTCAGTCAATTTCTGAGATAATTCTGGTCTTCTTTGAACTGCTACATGACCACCCTCACATTGGAAAAACCTTGATCCAATATTGCAGCTGTCAAGATGGCAGCCATGTTCTAGACATTAATTAAACGATAAGCCTCCTCGCCCATTACTCGCTGGGGTATTCAGATATGTCATTTTCCCTTTTGTTTCTGTAGATAATTCTTACTGTACAAGGTAGAAAATACCATAAGTGTTAAAGCACTGGGGTATTTTAGTGTCGTCTTAATTAATTCATAAACATGGTTGTAGTATTACCAACCATGAAGATTATACACAGTTGTATATATCAGTCAAACTCATCAGTAAGATTGAGGACTGTGTAAAAAAAATAAAACATTGAGTGTTAATGTTCTACTACTTAACTCCAGTAACAACTGAGGTATAATTAGTTGTGCTCAAGCCTGCAAGAGACAGGTGGTCTAAATCAATTCTAAACCCTGATGACCACTTTTTATTGCCAGGAAGTTTTAAAACACTTAGGTGTCACACTTTCAGCCTTTTATATAGTGCATCTCATTTGCATTATTGAATAACTTTTCTTTGAGTTGTCGTTAGCTTTTCTGATGTTCTTGTTTAATAAAAAAATCAAATACTTGTATTTTATTGCCTTGTATTAATTTTGATATATCCTCCTTCTTTACCTTTACTGTATTGGCGGGTCTGTGCCTTGTGGATTGTTGGTCCACTGCTCTTCAATGGCTGTGCAAAGTTGCTGGATATTGTCAGGAACTGGAATATGCTGTCAGATACGCCGAATACATCCCAAACATGCCCAATGGGTGACATTTGCATAGGTGAGTATCCTGGCAACGCAAGAACTTGCATTATTATTCTGCAACATGATTTGTGATGGTTGTGGATGAATGGGTCAACAACGGGCCTCAGGATGTCAACACAATATCTGTGTGTATTCACAATGTCATCAATAAAATGCCTGTGTTTGTTTTCTGGAATATATGCCTGGCCATACCATACTATAGCCACCGTGGGCCACTCGATTCACAACATGATATCAGCAAACCACTCACCCACACAAACGCCATACATGCAGTCTGCACCCGTGGATGGATTATCTCGGCAAGATGAAATGCTATCTAACACAGATTTAGACACATTTTTTTGAACAATGTGAACAATTTGTGGCGAAAAAAGGGCATTTTGTGTATGTTTGTGTATCAATTACCTCCTGGGGTATTCAGATATGTAATTTTCCTGTGGAGTTTGACCCTGTATATAAGCCAATAAAGCACTTATTCAGAATGCAGGAATCAAGTTTATTCTATTATTTTATTTAATTTTCTATTTTGCCTGTACACCACCATGTAAAAAAATCTAAATAAATCTAATCTACTGACTGGCTAAATACATTTTCCCAACCCATAACACGCCCGTTTTACTGATTTTGAATAGCTGCATCTATTACTCGTCAAGGTTTAACCACTGCATCATTCCTGTAGGTGTCAGAGACTTCCCTCTGACTCAATGCTTCCTTATTTATCCCCCACGGAGAAGTGACGTGACAATCACGCAAACTCACTCACTCTTTCACTCTTCAGGTTCAATCTATACCAGACCAAACAGAGCTCTGTACATAGCTTCAATAGAATGACTATTTGATATATAAATCTGCTCATTAGCCTGTCATCATGAATGGTGATAAAAAATCTAATCCAGTAAAGCCAAAAATCTATTGCTTCATGGCAAATACATCCTTTATTTTGCCTTAATTAGACAGCAGACCGGAGGTCCCTGGTTCGATCCTAAAATCGTCATGTCTTCCTTGTGTCCGCTTGTTGTTCCTCTGGGTACTCCAGTTTCCTTCAACATTCCAAAGACATGTGTTACATCAATGTCTCTAAATTACCTCATTGTGAGATTGTCTAATTGCTCTTGTCACGAACAGCTGTTGATGTGACATTAAATAAACAAACTGCATTATTCATGGATCTGTTGTGTTAAGGCGTTTGAAAGATTTTGGCTTTTTTTTTTCGAGTTCATGGTTAATCACTTAAAAAATCTCACATTTCGGTCAGAAATTAAATTCAATAAATGTTTTGCTGCAACAGCAATACCCTTCGCAATATGGTTATCCTGTAATTAGTCAATCAATAAAAATCAACTGTTTTATTTACTCTTTTTTGCCAAAATCGTAATTATTTGCACCATTCTTCTTCAGCCTGAAGCTTGCTATGATGGATATTTACAAAAAATGTCCGTTAAAGATGGTAACTCTAAAGGTATTTAACTGCCTTTTGTCACTTTGCATACCTGCAACCTGCAATTAATACTCACATCCTCATTCCATTACATGCATCCCCATTTTATAGCATCTTTTTAGTGTAAAGACAGATTCTCTGTTGTACAGAGAACTACATATTTCATATAAATCCTCAAGTCATTACATTTGACTATTAGCTTAAAAGAGTTGATTTCTTAGATGTACTTACAGAAATTTAAAAAAATAAAATAGATAGCTGAAAAATATATTGAGGACATGTTTTACTAATTAGTTCCTGGTTTTATGTGACAGCACAGCTCATATAGTTACCTTTTAGATACTTTTTATTATTGAGCAGGAGTTTGCATATTCTACCTGTGTCTGCATGAATTTCCTTCAGGTACTCTGGTTTCTTGTTTTAGGTTAAATAGTATCTCTAAAGTGCCCTACTGTGAGTGTGAGTATGTTTGTGTCAGTGCATGTGCGCTACAATGGACAGGCATTCTGTCTACTGCCTTGTGCCCTGTGCAGGTATGAAAATTAATGAATGGATGGATGGATGAATTATTGAGCATCACACTCGCATAATACACTACATAACACATTTATCTTTAAGGGTTTTAGTCCAGACACATGTATAGAGGTCTGTGGAGGTCCCCTACTGATTTATCTTTTTTATGTTTCAATACTAATTTTGGTACTTTTATATAGGTATATCTTTTAGCATTCTTTTTATACCACATGTACTGTGCTCTTTTTGTTTTAGCAAAACACTAACATTCTGTATAAGTGTATAAGTAAAACTTGTAAGACACATAGAAGAGTATGTTCAGAGCTTGTAGTTCACAGTTTATCATTTTATATAATGTAAAATATAATGTAAAAGTCTTGTATTATATAAATGGTATTGGCATTCTGTACCTTGCACTGAATGAGTGCTATATGTGCACACATGAACACAGTGCTAGATCTGACTCACTAAAAACTCAGAATTCACCTCACTGCTTATGGATTTATGAACTTGTGATGTCAACAATGCCTTGGACAAAATGCCACCAGTATGACTCCATAAGCCCTCATAGCTTGTTTGAGTCACAAGTGTGGGATGGACCCACTGAGATACTGAGGACTGAGATATTTACTTTACTTTTTTGAACAATGTGAACATCATCCTTTATCACTGTGACAGAAGTAATGGCTGCCTCCCATGATACATTGTACATTTTTACCAATGTTTGTACAGTTGTATCAATAGCAATAATTTACACATATGTAAAACAAATTACTTAAGACTATGAAAAAGTGTGGTATGTGAATGAGATATATATATATATATATATATATATATATATATATATATATATATATATATATATTGTT
>JAUZST010003773.1:0-16877 GCA_034779995.1 Parotocinclus haroldoi
ACACCAGATAGGGATCCTGGGGATTTAGCGAGACTAGGAATGGTCTCGCGAGATCTCCCAGGGACCCTATCATAACACTAGTGGTCTGTTAAGTATTTGTCAAGACTCCATATCACACTACAGAGAGGAGACAGGCCATTGAACGCATGTTAAACTGAATTTGAATGTGTCTAATGCAGTCCAACAGAAAATTCTCCACCTAGGGGTAAGGCTAATACTGAATGTATTCTGCAGTACAGTGCTGCATATCAGACTCTGTATACTATACATTTAGTTGAAATATGGTATAATTATTGGACCACAAAACAAAGACTCAGGAGATACATAATTAAGAAATTCAATGGAGCAATGCATGAACACAATGGGTTCACAAGGGATAAGGGAACTCTGAAAAGCTGAAATACGTGTCCTAAAATCCTTTTCTAAATCCACAGAGATCTGAAATACTTGTAGCTGAGTCCGAGTTTTTCTACCTAATACAGAACTTTTAATATGCTTATAAATATGTGTTGAATATATTTCACATCAGGCAGAAAATCATTTTGTGGTTTGATCTCTATGTAATGTTATTTAAGATACTCCTAATAAACAAATCATATGCTTATGTATTTTATTCACTCTGTATTTGACTATTCCTTTCATATTTTGCAGGAAATTTGTGCATATCCCAGTCAGTAAAGATTCCACGTGAGCCAAAACCAGGAGAATTTGACAAGATTATCCACAATCTTGGAGAAAATTCCAATGCCAGAGTTGTTATCATTTTTGCAAATGAAGATGATATAAGGCGAGTAAAAAAATAATCATTTTGAATAGATTTTTTAGTTGTTCCATTGTGACTAACTGTGCTATAGCCACAGATTTACAGATTCTTATTCATTTTGCTGCTATTTATTATTAAATTAGTAATAGGAAGTGGATTGTGGTGTTTCAGTGTGTGTACACGAATAAACTATGCACATATCACAGCAAGCTATAATTTGAGATTTTATCATCTGAACAACTTCCATTTTCTTTAAAGGCGATTACTGCAGGCAGCAAATAAAGCCAATCAAACAGGCCATTTTATTTGGGTTGGATCAGACAGCTGGGGCTCCAAGATAGCTCCTGTGCTCCACCAAGAGGAGATGGCTGAAGGGGCAATCACTATCTTACCAAAACGCCATGCCATCAAAGGTACTTTATACAACATCTTCTTTAAACCCTCATATCTCCTATAAATATGACACAGTGTGTTGTAAAAGACAGATGTAGTCAGACTATAAATTGTTTGAACAAGATGGCCATGTTGAGATTTAAGTTACCCTGCAGTGTTATAACTGATTAGATCTCACCTGTCTTTTCACAGGGTTTGACCATTACTTTATCAGCCGGACGCTAGAGAACAACAGGAGGAATGTGTGGTTTGCCGAATTCTGGGAAAACAATTTTAATTGCAAACTCAATCGGCATGCTTTCAAGAAAGGGACTGGCATTAAGAAATGCACAAGTAAGAAGATTTTGTTTTTGTAGTGTATGTGTGTGTGTGTGTGTGTGTGTGTGTGTGTGTGTGCGCGCGTGTGTGTGTGTGTGTGTGTGTGTGAGTGAGAGAGAGAGAGAGAGAGAGGGAGCCTGAGAGAAAGTACCACAGCACAGGCGATTGATTTAAGAGTATAGGAAAATCAAATGATCAAATGTCTCACTGCTATAGTGTGCTTTTCATTCATTTAACTACAAGTTCTTCTGTTGAAAAGCACAGCATGCAAAATCTCCTGTGCAGTTCCTGTCACATTGAATAAATAGGCACTGACAGGCACTAATAGACAGCACACGACTCACAGTGAAGTGCATTTCTGTTATTTATAGTCTGCTTGTGTAGCCTTTGTTTTGAATAAGACAGTATGTTATGTTTTATGGACTAATACATCATTTTTATTTTGAGCCACAAACTCACAGCTGCATTATATATAATGCAGTATACTTGTTAGTGTTGACTCACGTGAACGGTAGTTTGACCCAAGTCCAGATAAGTAAACCCTAACAAAATTGGACCAAGCATAAAGACCTCTCTAAGTCACTTTAAGAGATGCTTCAATGTCTAGGGACTGCAATTGGGTATCACAACTTGGGCCTGCTTACAGGTCAAGCACTAGCATGGGCTGCCACCCCATGGGAGAGGGAATACACAAATGAAGAAACCATTTCTCAGGCCTTCAAAGTTACATAGAGAGAGAGAGAGAGAGTGGGGGAGAGGGAGAGAGAGATTTAGGAGCAACATGTGTTTCCTTCAAGATTCCCATGTTTCACAGGGACTTTCATGCATATTTCAACAAGACAATACAAAACAAGCTAACTCAGAAAATGTTAGGACTGAAATACGTAAATCGCTTCCAGTCCCTTCTTACTCAAACAAGTCATCTCATTAAAGTAGCAAAACGTGCATTCTAACTTCAAAAAACCTTTTGAGATGCAGAACATCTATTGTTACATAGCAGTTATAGACTCACTTCATTGTTACTTGCCTGAATTTATGTAGTGTAGTTCATTAATTCAGCATAAAACAATAAGGCATCTTTATGTAAAAGTAAAATGTTTAATGGAAAATAGACACTGCTTTACATGGGAAGTTGAATTATGCATCCACCTTAATATTTATTTCATCTGCTGTGTTGATCTAGAAATGACTTACTTTAACATAATGTACAATGTTCTCAAGATAATAATAATAAGTCTGAAATAACTGTATTGAGTAACACAATTTAATGAAAATTATCTAAATTTACTGTGGTGTATGAGCTTTATCACTGTTATGCAAATTTCAGTAGCACAAATGCAGGCAGTAATGGTGGGTTACACTACAAATGCAGTATCTTGCTATAGTAGAATAAAAAGTTACAACATAATAACTAATCTAGTGTTTTGTATATGTAGTTAGTTTTTTTCAGAAGACACTGTGTACTATGCAATGTCTTTGAAATACATTCATCAGCCACTTTATTAGCTACTCCTGGTACCTAGTTGGACCCCTGTTAGCCTTTAGATCCTCATTCTTAGTGGCAGGCGGCAGGGTAGCACATATGGTTAGTGGGGTCACCTCACAGAGATTCACGGTTCCATGTCCTTGTGGGATAGTCAAGGTACTCCTGTTTCCTCCCACATTCCAAAGACGTTTTTGCATTCTAAATGGACCCAGTGTGAATGTGTCTGACTATACATTGAATAGCCACTGATGCCAATGTAAACATTCATATTCGAATATCACATTTCACCACATCTCAAAGTTTTTTTTTAATTGGATTGAGAGCTGGTCACTGTGGAGGCCATCTGAATACAGTAAACTAAATGGCATGTCCAAGAAACTAGTTTGAGATTATTTTAGTTTTGTGACATTTGTGTGCGCTTGACTGGCTCCCTGTAGCTACCCACACTAAGCCAACTACTAAGCCAAAAGTGGCAGTACCATCTTACCTAAAGGCTCTAATCAAATCTTGCTCTGTAGCAATATGAATATGATTAATATGAATAGTAAATATGAAAGTCAATATAAAAGACTAAGCAAAGACTCTTCTCCATTTTGGAGACCAGGTGGTGAAATGAATGATGGAATGAATTTTTTGCTATCTTCAGGCAATGACTAAAAGCTCACCTCTTCACCCAGCACTTAAGTGAAGACTGCAAAATAAAAATGTAGATTTTACCTACATCAGATCCTAGCTGGTTGTGGTTGGATTGTTTTCTAAGGCTGCTGCTTATTTGGTACTAACATAAGGTTTGGTCTTCTAGGAAAAATACAAAGCACTAAGTGCTGTAAATGTAAATGTTATTGGAGTAAGGATATTTATTGTTTTTTTAATGGTAATTAACAATTACCTCTGACATTAACAAGGCATCTTGCCTAGAGCTAGATATTCCACTGGAAACCCAATGTACAAGAATATTTCAGTAGATCAGCGGTTTTTGAAATCCTAGTCTGGCACCAACAACCATGCCAAGGTCAGAGTCATTTAAATTGCCTTTCTTCCCCATACTGTTGCTCGGTTTGATGTTCAGCAGTTCGTCTTGACCATATCTACATGCTTTAATAGAAGTGTCCAGCCGCTATGCAGTATAATAATGGGAAACAGACACATTGTAACACACGATTAATCTTGCTGCATATAAAATATATGGTTGTAAGATGTAAACATGCGTGTGTGCAGATATGTGGTCAGTGCTGCTGCTTTTTTTCCACATGTACACACTTTGTCCTGCTGCCACAAACCAAGGCAGTCCCTACACAAAGTTGTTTTCCTCAAGTCAATCCATTTCATATACACTTTAATTAATATATCAATTGTAAAAGGTCTGCTCTTTCATTGAGGTTGAACAGTTAAATTGAAGTCAGGGGATGGCACAGTGGGTTGCAACCACAGCCAGAAGCTCCTGGGTCCTTCCTATGTGGAGTCTGCATGTCCTCCCCATGTCTATGATGTAACCTTATGTGTTTGACACTAAAATGGCCATTACCTACATTAAGTAACTACAAACAAGCAAATGCCTCTAAGCTATCATTTCTAAATTATTTAATAAGAAGAATTATATTTTCATAACTGTAAGTATTTAATGATATAAATAATGTTTAAATCAATGCACAACATTTCTGAAGAAGTCAATGCACTTTCTGAATTTTCAGCAAGTTGGCTATGTCCATTCTGATTACTTTTCTCTCCAGCCAGTGTAATAGATTGCTCCATTAAATTGGCTTATTTGGGAACAGACACTGCAATTCATGCTCTGTTTAATTCCAATGCTGATGAAAGGCAAAACAGTTGCTCCTTGCTCTGTGTAATCTACACAATCCATATTTAATACAGAAGGATTCTTAGTCACCAGGTCTTGAGTCTTGAGTGGTTATACAACTACATTAATAATGACAAACCATGGGGTTTGATGATATTAACAAAATTAACTAAAATGTGGATTCGATTTCATCATAGAATCTTTTTGCTTTGAGGAGCAGAACATGGATGACGTTTTCATGTTACAGAGGAATTCAGTCAACTCTTCAGTTTTTCTTGAGGTAGATCATTAGTCATTTTGGAGTCGGACTTTATTATTCTACTTGGAAAGTAAAGACTCATATATTTTTGTGTTTCAGGCATTTGTTAGGAGCCTATTCACGCTTATTATCATTCATATATTATTAGTAGTTTCTAAGAGCAGTTTGCAGGTTTGGAAGTGAATTAAAATTTTTATCTAGTGGACTATCTATGTATTCATCTTCGCTCATTTTATGCTGGACGCGCAAACAGGATTTCAACTTAACTCAAAAACTTACGAAATGTTTTTTTTTTTTCACACATATATTTCATATATATATTTCATATATATATATTTCATATATATATAACACATTTCAGAATGCACCACCTTTATTGCTGAGGAAGTATAAAAGCAAAAACAAACAAGAATTAAAAGAATCAAAAAATCAGTATGCTGTTAACAGTTTGTGTTTTTGTTTTTGAGCACCGGAAATGTTTATACCTGGCACTGGCGACGTTCTAGCCCGCGTCTTAATGTTATGTTTTGTTAATTCATAGCAAATATCGCCCTCTTTAGCCGTAGAAGTTGCCATCTCTCTGGCAGTGACTCTCTCCTCCCTGAGATTTACAAATGAAGTACATAATGAATAAGAAACATAAGGATTAATGAAATTAGTTGCCAAAAAGGTCGAAAGGACTAAAGCCTACGAAGATGGTGTTTTATGAACCAGTCAGTCAAATCAAATGCTTTAATTTTCCGTTTAAGCAACCTTGTAAAATGGATTACATATCGCCGCTATTTCAGAAACCAGCTACAGCTAATGTTCAGGTTCTCTTTAAAATGTATTTTGCAAATTGTTTATTTTAATTATTTTTTAATTATATTTTTTTAACTTTAATTATTTTTATTTCATTTGTATTATATTGTGCAAATTCAACAAAATGTTCCTATGAAATCACATTTGCATGTATGTAATATACACTGCCCAAAAAATAAAGGGAACACTTAAACAACACAATGTAACTCCAAGTCAGTCATACTTCTGTGAAATCAACCTGTCCAGTTAAGAAGCAACACTGATTATGAATCAATTCACCTGCTGTCGTGCAAATGGAACAGACAATAGGTAGAAATGAGAGGCAATTAGCAAGACAACCCCTGTAAAGTAGTGGTTCTGCAGGCCACAGACCCTTTATCTGTTCTCATGCTTTCTGGTTGATGTTTTGCATTTTGTCAGTGCTCTCACCCCTAGAGGTACCATGAGGCGGTGTCTACAACCAACAGGAGTTGCTCAGGTAGTGCAGCTCAGCCAGGATGGCACATCAATGTAAGCTGTGGAAAGAAGGTTCGCTGTGTCTGTCAGCACAATGTCCAGAGCATGGAGGAGATTCCAGGAGCCAGGCCAATACATCAGGAGACATGGAGGGGGCCAAAGGAGGGCAACAACCCAGAATCAGGACCTTTACCTACTCCTTTGTGCAAGGAGAAACAGGAGGAGCAGTGCCAGAGCTCTGCAAAATGACCACCAGCAGGCCACAAATATCCATGTTTCTGCTCAAATTGTCAGAAACAGACTCCATGAGGGTGGTATGATGTCCACAAGTGAAACTTGTGCTTACAGCCCAACACCATGCAGGGCGATTGGCATTTGCCAGCGAACACCAAGATTAGCACATGTGACAGAATTTGGAGACGCCGTGAAGAACGTTCTGCTGCCTGCAACATCCTCCGGCATGACCGGTTTGACAGTGGGCCAGTAATGGTGTGGGGAGGCATTTCTTTGGAGAGCCGCACAGCCCTCCATGTGCTAGCCAGAGGCAACCTGACTGCCATTAGGTACCGGGATGAGATCCTCAGACCTATTGTGAGACCGTATGCTGGGGGCTTTTGGTTCCTTTTGATGCATGGCAATGCTAGGCCTCATGTGGCTGGAGTGTGTCAGCAGTTCCTTCATGATGAAGGCATTGATGCTATAGACTGGCCTTCCTATTCCCCAGACCTAAATCCAATCAAGCACATCTGGGATATTATGTCTCATTCCATCCACCAACACCATGATGCACCACAGACTGTCCAGGAGTTAACTGATGCTTTA
This sequence comes from Parotocinclus haroldoi, assembly GCA_034779995.1. Lineage (NCBI taxonomy): Eukaryota > Metazoa > Chordata > Actinopteri > Siluriformes > Loricariidae > Parotocinclus > Parotocinclus haroldoi. Next base: position 7,097 of record JAUZST010003773.1, read on the forward strand.
ATCCAAGTCTGGGAGGAGATCCCTCAGGAGAACAGGAGCTATAGGGAGTTCATACAGGCACGTGACACAATACTGAGCCTCATTTAACTTGTCTTGAGGAATTTCTACAGGATCAGCCTGTAATTAAATTTTTCATTTTGATTTTGAGTATGATTCCAAATCCAGACCTCTATGGGATAATAATTATGATTGACATGAATTATTTTTATGTTACTTTGTTCTAAACGCATTCCACTATGTAATGAATAAAGATTTTCAACTGGAATATTTCATTTATTGAAATCTAGGATATGTTATTTTAGTGTTCCCTTAATTTTTTTCAGCAGTGTATGTAAATTTGGGTTTCGCATTGGTGATTACCTCATGGTTGAGTTCCTTGTTGTTTACCTTTGTTCTGGTATCCTAGTTGTGTTAACTTCTTGCTTTGTCTAATGTTCAGTCAACAAGCACTTACACGTGCCTTCTTCTCATTTCACATGACCAAGCATGACATTGGTAATTATAACCTGCATATACCTATTATATAATAGAAGCAATTTCACTTACTTATAGCTCAGTTCCCCTCACAATTGCATTGCAAACCATAATAAAATATACCATTTTGGATAATGACTGAAGGGAACATTACAGCAGATCATGATGCAATTTTGAGATCATAAAGACGTAAGTGATGGTTAAATGGCGTACCAAGATGTGGAAGGATGTTATTCAGATTTACTTTGAGATCTACAACACACCTGTATCCAGATAAAGATGCTGGCATCCCCCTTAAAGAGGCAACAATTATTCTGTCAGGTGCACAATACAGACAAATTATCCTGCAAGCAAACCATTTAGCACCACTTCGACAGCCTTCAATTTTCCAGGTGGGTATGCATACAAATAGCAGCAAGTGATGTGGAAAGCTTGCAGTTGGACCATAGTAATAAATTCATGTCTTTAATTTCTTATTGATAGACTAATCTATGTAATATGTGGGCCTCAACACATTGGTTTTTGCTCCCCTCTTGACACATTGATTACAACAAACTGGACCAAATGAAAATATATACTTTCACACAAAATGTCAGTTTATCAAATTTACTTTGATGCAAATAATTTACTAAAGCTGACAACCAGAGTCCAATGTACTGGTAAACAAGGGGACAAAGTAAATCAAAAGCTGGAATGAAGTAAGAAATTTAATTAGTCTGCAAATGTTATTGCAGACTCTCTGTACTGTTGTACTTTGTAGTGTTGCAGAAAACCTTGATCATCAGACTTGATCATCAGTCATCAGTCAGCCCCATTTATGGGTGCAGCTTGGAAACCAGCTTCAGCAACCTATTTGTGCATGATCTACAGGTCTAGCTGCAACATCTGTGGAAAGAATGTGCTGCAGAATACCATATGGAACTTCTATGGCTTCATGCCCAGTTGTATCTCATCTTGTATTAAGGGTACTGGACCCTCTTTTCAATTGCATAGATTTCCCAATGCAAATTTCTATCATATCTATCTTATCCACAGCATTTCTCTTTTTGCTCTTACAAGCCCAGCTCATCACCACTGCATGAGCAACAAATCTTTTATGACTCGTCTTATAATTACAAAATAATTACAATTTATAAATGAATTGATCAAGATGTGCTTTATAAGACAGCTTTGTAATACTTAGCTGCAGCTCTGTGGTATATAGGAACTCACAGAAAATCATAAAAAATAAGTTATGCATGGCTTCACATGTAGTATAGGAGCCTTACTTGGCCATCATTGGGGTATATATGAAAATACACATCTATACAAATGGACCCAAAAACTGTTCAAAATGCATAATCCTGCTAACTTGCACCCAGCAAAAATTACATTTGTCTCACAGCACATGCTTTTGCTTTTGTGCATACCCATGTCACATATACTTTGTGTGATGCTGTGTCCATGGCAAATGTAACCAAATTTAGGTTGAAACTCTGTGTTTGTAAGCGAAATGGTGATAATGATGTCTGAAAGCAGTAGCAAAAGGCTTGGTACATCTAGTTCTCAGTACTTATTTCTAGGTGTCTCATTTTCATGTTTCTGAATAAGACAGCAGTGTTTGTAGGGATTACTTGATGGCGATAATCACATCTTGGCACCACTATTTATGCTATATCCCCTGCCACCATGTTTTTTTTTCTGCTGCATGCAGTGTTGGAATGTAACAGAATACAAATTACGGCATTAAGTATTCTGGATAATAAAAATCTGAATTCAGCTCACATCATAGGAATAAGCACCAACATTCCAGCTACAGCTACAAACCAAAGATCCTTTTAAACACCCATACCATTATCACAGTGTATATATCCTTAAATTTTACTTTGTATTTGAAGTACTAAATTGTGTGTTAGTACATTGGCAATTAGATCATTTTAATGATAATTTGTCCAACCATGGTGATGGTTGCCAGATGATAGTGGACATACCAGTTCAGTTAAAAAAGAAAGACATTTTTATTGAAGGGTTCTTCATTTAATTTAACTACTTTTTTCTTATAACAAATAAGTCTAATGCATGACAAATTATGTAATTGCATTACGATTACTTGCAACTGAATTTGATGCACTACGTCTATGCTCCCAAATTTAAAAAAATATAAATATCATGGACTGCATTTACATGATGACTTGCGTTTCATGTATATAATACTGGTCACCAGTATTTTAAGAGATCCGTGCATATATCCGCTGTAACAACTTAAATTCTAAAACAGCCCATGAGCAGAATTAGATTACTACATGTTTTAGTAGATGAATGGAAAGGTTTAGGGCTCAATTTAAAAATACAACTTCACACCCATTTGTGACACAACCTTCTTACCTGAACATTATGTTTCTACATACGTAATGTATAACCAAGTAATGTGATTTTATATAACAAAGGCTTCTGGGTCCTTGGGGCCTGTAATCCATGTGGATTTTATTGTAGCATGTAACACCTGCCAACTGGAGCTTTTGCTGTGAGGATGGAGCAAGGCTTATGAATGTGGTATGTTTAAGATATAAGACAAGTAATATAATGCAAGTCACTTGTAATGGTGGCGATTTGTCACTATAGTTTGTTCTAGCCAATAAGAAGTTGCAGGTTTATAAGAATTACAATGGGTTTTTTATTTTGTTACAATATCTTATTTTATGAGTGCTTTTCAATGCAAAATTTCAGTTCAGTTCAGTTAGTTAGAGTTGAGCTGAGACAGATAAGATCTCTTGTTTTTCTATGCAATATAAATGTAAAAAAAAAGTAGTCAAAGTGTAAAGTTTCACTAGAGTAATGTCCACAAAAGTTTTAGAACTTTAAAACTTTTTTTAGACTTTATCTTACCTTTTCCATTGACTGTGATGTTCCAAAGAAGATGGGGATAAAGGCTAGCCAGATGATACAGGTAGTGTACATGGTAAACCCAATGGGCTTTGCCTCATTAAAGGTCTCTGGCACCTTACGTGTCTTTATAGCATATACTGTACATGTAACCATTAGCAGCATGCTGTACCCCAATAGGCAGATGAGTGACAATTCTGATATATCACACTTGAGAATGCCCCGTGCCAGCTCTGGGTCAGATGCCAGTTGATCCTCATAGTCCACATAAGCTCGGGGAGGGTCCACTATGAACCAGATACAAACCCCCAGGAGCTGAACTGAGATCAGTATGAAGGTGATCACCAACTGGGATGCTGGACTAATAAATCGTGGGGCACTAACTGACATCTTACCCTGCTCAAAAATACGGTAAATTCGGTTGGTTTTTGTTAGCAGGGCAGCATAGCTAATACTCATTCCAAGGCCCAGGAAAATCCGTCTGAATGAACAAATTCCAACATCAGGAGATGCAATCATTAGGAATGTGGTGGCATAGCAGAAGAAGATCCCTGTCAGCAAGACATAGCTGAGTTCCCGTCCTGATGCCTTAACAATTGGAGTATCGTTGTAGCGTACAAAGGTGACCACAACAAACATGGTGGCCATGATACCTATAATGGCGAGGAGGACAGGAATGACTACCCAGGGTGAACTCCACTCCAGGTTTATGATAGGAATTTGCTGGCAGGCCGTGTGATTCTTATTGGGTCGAAGGTCAAAGCGGCACATCTTACAGGTGAACGGGTCAGCCTGGTACTGGTAGCCATCACAGCGCTCACAGTGCCAACAGCAGGGTATGCCCTTCACAATCTTTTTCCGCCAGCCGGGCTTGCAGGGTTGGCTGCAGATAGAGGAGGGCACCTGCTGCACACCACCTGGCCACTGCATCATAGACATCTGGGATATCATGCACAAGTAGTATTATTACTTTTAGATTCACAATAAATAGCTTACACTGAAAAGTAACGATACAGTTTAAAAACTTGAGACCTGCATTTAATTATATTTATTGTAAAAGTTTAAGATGATTTCTGTGTTTTTTAACTGAAAGTGAGACTTACGTTAAGGTTGAGCTTGTCAATCCAGTTGCCAATAAATTTGTACTCAGCAGATTTGTTATTTAGCTGGTACTGGAAGATATCATAGCGACCTGGGGCATCTCCATTCTCATTGAACTGCACTGGATTGCCAGCTGTGACTGGAGATAAGCACATGGAGACACATAGTTAATCACCATAATAATAATGCATTCCACACCACTGCCCTGAAAATTACAGGTACATACATGGAATACTGTCCATAGTATGAACTAGTTTGTGGCAATATGCACCAAGTAAAAAACTGGCCAGATAGCAAATAGTCAAATACAGGTGAACAGTCAGTGTGAAGGAAAAATTGTTTAAAATTTAATTAATTATTAATTTAAAATTATTTTAAATGTAATATTTTATTTATTACAACATATATACATATGGCCATAATGCTTATCAAACGAAACTGTGCTGCTGTAGTTGGTATGCTATTCTAAGTACACACTGGGACATTTTGGCAACAAATAATGAAGATGATAATGGAGTGTGGGTTTGGATTGATAAATATCCACATCCTTTGTTTTTGTGCTGAAAGATTCACAATGCCTAATCCACACAGTGATGAGTCAACATGCCTAGATTAAGCCATGAAAATGTCTTAGCCAGACGTAGTGTCAGTGCAGAACACCACAAAAACATACTCAGACTTAGGATTACTGGGATTTAATGTAGGAGGATTCTGGAATATCTGTTCAAGAAACATATCAAACTGCAATCATTTGAACCACGGAAAAATCAAAATCGATTAAGCGCAGTACATAGAATGCTTTCTTACAAAAAAAATCACTGCTATCATTATGAAAAGATGTAAACAAATACAACTGGTCATATAACTATAGAGATCTCTAGTAGATCTTGATTATAAGCAGCTTACCTGTAACTGTATCATTTTATTCTTCAAAATGCCATTAATTCCAGAATAATTTAATAAATGGAAAGTTACAGCAAAAACATTTGTGAGACTGCAAATCACACTCAACAGATGTTTTATTATGTCTTATTCAGTCATACAAAGGTCTCTGTTTACTATTTGCTTGTTTTTATAAAAACGTGAAAACCTGACCCATCAAGGTTCATGCAATTTTTGTATTGCAAATTACTTATTTATTTTCGTCATTAGACACATGCAAACATGAGATCGAATGGAACAGACACTAATATGATGCCTAATTTTGGACTCAGTTCCTCCTACCCAATCCCACTTCAGTGTGAGTGACATTTCATTTTCATCCTGTCTCAAAGAATTATGGGATATAAATGTCAGAGGCAAGTCTGAATCAGTGCAGTATCGCCTATGTAGTGCTTTACGAGCCATTTCTTCTCAATGCTAATAGTTTGGGACACATTCCAAGATTGCAAACCCACATAGGAACCTATGAATTGAGTAAAGTGTAGCCAAAGTTTGGGGTAAATAGGGATTTAATGACAAACTCAGCCTACTCGTCTCTAGCACAAATCAATCAAAGTCTTATCAAAATTATTAGTGATATACATGGTCTGAATGTGGTGAGAAAGACTGGCATAATCATTATACCCGATACAATCCTGAGAAAATGGGCATATCAAAAGCAAATTTTTCCTTTAGGATGGGGAGCATAGTGGGACAAGTGGTTAGAGTGAGATCCCTTGTTTAATCTTGACCTCAGACCTCATTTGTGTTAAGTTGGCACATGCTCAGTTTGGGTTTTCTAATTATATTTTTTCCTCAAACATTTCAAAGATATGCATTGAGTTAATTGGTCACTCCAAACTGCCCCAGAGTGAGTGCCATTATGACCTTTCTGCTGTCATGGATAGACTTTGATTCTAGGTGATATAATGAATAAATACCAGGTGAGTCAAAAACCACAGGACATAGAGTGAGTCAAAAGTCTTCAGACGTGTGGTTGTCTACAGTTCTGGTTTCTCGGGATTTGGCTATAAGGCATGCAACAGTGCTGTGTAAATTTGGTTGATCTTTCTAAGTGTCAGTTGTTAAAGTCTATGGCTATGATATGGCAGTTGAGTTTCAATTCCATCTTCATTTACAACATTTTTTAAAACTTTATCTGTTGATAACTTTTGAACCACAATGAATATTGCAAAATTATCGCAGCAGTCTTTTTGAGACAATTCTGGTCTTCTTTGATATGACCACCTTCCCATTTGAAAAACTTGCCCTTCATCCTATATGGCAGCTTTCAAGATTGTGGCAATGTTCCTGATACAGTGAGATAGAGATAGACCAACTCATTACTTGTTTTGGGTATTCAGATATGTTATTTTCCCTTTTGTTTTTGATAGAAAAGTGTGTTTTGAATCCTGTAGATAAATAAATCCCCCAGAAAGTGGAAAAGCTACCATTGTGAAATATATTATCAGTATTATGCAAAATGTATATTGTGTAAAATGTATAATTTTCATATGAGCAGTATGAGTATGAGATGTATTTATCATATGCATGTGTATGTTCCTGGGATTATGGTCTCATAGCATAGTTTAGTCAAATGTTTAAAAATGAGGTGGAATGTAATTAATTTGAAATCAAAGTTATTCTTGTTAAGTTGAATTTTAGGTTTGTCTTGCTCACTAGCTTCCCCATACTTTAATTATTTTCACCTGTAATTGGATAATTTGTGATTCTCTTGTACTTATTAGGAGTAAGGGTTATACAGTGTTTATTACAAATTAAAAACAGTATATTTTTAGTGAAAGAGATAAAAGCTGGTACATGTAGACATGCAGAAGTGAGCATCCACTGTCTAGAATTTTTTGAATGCTCATTCAGGCAGATTTGAATTATGATGGTCAAAAGCAAATATAATAAATAATTAAAAATAATAAAATAAAGAAACACATAAAACTGAATATAAACAGCCAAACTTTTGGATTGTTTCTCAAATACAGCTTACATATGCGATTCATTCCTATGATTTCATAGTTGTGTAGCATAGGAGTAAATGTAGTGTAAAAAAGAGGCCAACCTGTAACATTGACTTTGCGGATATACTTAAGGAGAAGAGTTCCATCAATTGGTTCCATTTTGTTGCAAAGTCCCACTTTTCCAGGGCACAGGTCTCTGTGCATATTATGAAGAGCATGTGCCATGGCATAAACCGCATTGATCACGAACATCACTTTACCCTCCTGCTCATATGCTGAATCTTTCCCAATCCTCTCTTGATCTGAAATGTAACGAAGAACAGTTAAACTTTGAGTAACAAACAACAATAAAGACAAAACATGAGCAAATGACTATGACTATTCCTTTTAAATTCATTTGTTATTTTAGTCCAAATGGAGAGGTATACTGAAACAAAAATCAATTGAGCCAAGTAATTTGTTGCAATTACATAAGAAAACACTCCCCACACACTTCTTCCTCCTGCCCCACTGCAATTACATGTCAAGTATATTGTATTTATTTCAAGTAATTTATTAAATAATGCAAGATAATTAAATCAGCATTAATATAAGTAGTTACTATAAAACCTTAAATAGCATGAACCTTTTCATACTTAAAACTTCTTACACATTTGCTCCATATCAGGGTAGCACATTTTTCACAAGTGCACTGTCGCCTCACACCTCCAAATAGCCCTGGTTTAATTTCCACTCTGGAATTAGCATCCAAGTGGATTTCCTTCTCTCTCAAATGTGGTATCTGCATGTTCCATGTGATGGATTGACACCCTGCCTAGGGCTGGTTCAGTGGCATCCCAGTGTATGCAGAACAGCACTTTTTGTAAGCAGGCATACATATTCATTCGTCTGCTTTCTTATCCACTTGATCCTGGACAGGGTAGTGGGAGAACCGGTGCCTAGCTGAGGGCAAAGGCCGCAAGGCAGAAATATCCCTAGACAGGGCACCAGTTACTCATAGGGCACATACACTCACACAGTCATGCACATACTTACACACTGGGGCACTTTAGAGACACTGATTAACCTAATATGTATATTTTTGGACAATGGGAATAAACCAGAGTACCAAGAATAAACCCACGTAAACACAGGGAGGACCTGGAGGCGCCATACAGAATGTCTCCTGACCACTCCATCTGAGATGGACCCCACGACCCTCTATGTTTAAGGTGATGGTGCTACCCACCAAGCCACTGTGCAGCCCTTACATCTTCCAGTCCCCATTTAAAACTAAATTATTATAGAAATAACATATAATAATATGGTAATGGTATTAATAATAATACAATAATATAATAATAATATCCATATTTTTAAAATAAAATACAAAAATCTGAAGCTTGAACTCTAAGCACTACTGTAAATGCGCAGCTAGTTAATCATATGTATGTTTTCCTGAGCTCAGTTCACTGGTCTGTAACATTACTAAGTCATAAAGTTGCAACGTAGGAGAGGTGGAACATAATTAATTATAGAAGTTATGATATGCTTGTTAGGTCAGGTTTCACTCTAAAGTTGGCTTTTTTGCTATTGTGCACTACATTCCCTGTTAGGCCCTGGGTTTCACGGGACCCTGAACTAGATTATGCAAGTCTGAAAATGAATGGCATAATGCATTTGGGCAGGCCAAAATGAACGCTCAACATGTTTGAATATGACAGAAGAAGTAGTGATATTAATGATTTAACCTACAATACCCACTACATTTCCTGTGAATAAGGAATAATCAATTTAGAATACTGAAAAATCACAATCAAGCATTTTCCCTTAATTGTTTCCTTAAAACAATTAAGTGTCTGATGGATATGCATGTCAGATGAGCATGCAACCCAGGTAGATAAAGGGAAGGTGTCTGATAATGCATGAGGGTGGAATAATCATCAGTATGCAAGCAAGATTAATCATCCTTCTCTGTTATTTGTTAATTACCTTTCATTCTTGTATAATTGCACCAGACACCTGTACATTCATTACAGCTGAATTTGCGATGCGATTTTAATAAGATGGTAATTAGTAAGAACTGGCTTTAATGAAGTTTCCACAAACAATTATAAAAGAGCCACCATTTGTCAGACAACCTTGACTCAAATACACATATTATTTATTCCATAAATCAGCTGTCTCAAGTTTTGTTTATTTGATCAGATCAGCACATTCACAAACTTCCACAACACTGTAGCATCACCAAGTTCGAAGAAGCAGCATTTGAGGCAGGACAATTGAACATAATGCAAAACTTTTTTGACAGCCAGAGTCACAGACAAATTGGCAGTCTTGACAAGGGCTATTTGCTGGTCAGTGTGATAGATAGGTCAACGACACAGACCAACCTCAATTCAATTCAATTCAATTCAATTTTATTTATATAGCGCTTTTTACAATGTAGCATCGTCTCAAAGCAGCTTTAC
>JAUZST010003774.1:0-16876 GCA_034779995.1 Parotocinclus haroldoi
ATATATACATATATGTGGGTTGATGGGTTGAAAGGAGGTCGCTGTTTCAGCACCAGTTGGACAATTGGACACAGTTGGCTGTGTATGAGGGATCGTTCCCCTGGTGCTGCAACAGCGACCCCCCTGTCAGCCATGATGTATCATGATGTATCACTTGCACCTGCGCCATGTGATCTCACATCCACGGATTCAACCAGCCACAGAACGATAATATTTATGTTTCAAGAAACAAAACTGGCAGCACGGCAAGCACTACACTGAATCCATGTGAATGATGTGTAAGCACTCTATCTTTAATAATAAGGATAATAAGCTTGTTAGACTATGGTGGCTAAGTGGTTATGGTTCTGGTTATGTAAGATTCTATCATGGTCATGGAAGCCGCTCTGGATAAGGGCATCTGCTAAATGACATAAATGTATATCATTAAGTGGTGCATACCTCTATTAATATACTCAGTGGTTAAAGGCAGCTAGTGGATGCCTTAGTTCCTGAGGGCTTGGGTTCAAATCTTGGGTGAGGCTTGCAACGTGAAGGTCGGAAGGGAGCGTTTATGGAACACTGTGTTGGACTGTTGCTTTTTCCAGGGTGTTCCTCTGCAGTAAATATATAGTGAGCATTACTGAAAAAATATTTATATATGATTTACTTATTTGTCTGCTTATAATTCTTACTACTGTTTTATTACCAACAGTCCGTTTTTAATGTAGTTATCTATTTGATTCTTGAGTAAATCATTATGGTTCTAATTTCATTTTATTTAAATGAATTCAACTCCTATAGTCATATTTGCCCCCTTATGCAGTATCTGAGAAACCGTATGAGCAAACTATGACATCACTGTGTATGTATCACACAGAGAGAGAGCATAAACTAAAGATTCATTCTTTCATTGTAGCATCTGCGTTCCTAATGCTCTTTTTTTTTGTAGCCAATATCTTCTGCCTGATTTTTTTTTACAGACCTATGCATATGATGAATTGATGCTTAAATATACTGGACTCTCTCAGGCCATCTAGTGACGGCACGCTCATTGTTATTTTGGTCGATCTAATTATAGAACAATAGGTCTTATTAATGAATGGAAGACCAGACTGTGTATACAGGATAATCTTGAGATGAGAGCAGTTTAAAGAATGGTATGTGATGGGAACCATGCTTATTACTGTACAATTCATCCACATCCGAGAATACCTAACGGCTCCACGACCAAGGAGAACGCACGTCATCACCTGCTCGGCCAATCAGCATTGAGGTAACCAAGTGTGTCATCGGTCTCGGCTTGAGGAAGGGTTCTCTCTTTCTCTCCTCCGTTCCTCTCTTCCTCTATCTGTCCCTCTCTCTGTCTATCTGTCTCACTCCGGTGCGCTGAACCGTCCGTGTGTGTGTGTGTGTGTGTGTGTGTGCGTGCGCACAGGCGTGTGCACACGGGTGTGTACCGAGGGATGATGAAATGCGAGCGTCGGGACACCTCTGGGGAGCTTCTCCCAGCCTGAGGATGTGAGAGGATCGGAGGCTGAACGAGTACTTTGCTCTGAGCTGCAGGCCGAGCTTCTGCACGGGCCTTCCTTCCTTCCTTCCTTCCTTCCTTCCTTCCTTCCTTTTCTTCATCTCCATCCTTGTCTTCATAGCTTTTCTCCTCCTTCTCCCTCCTTTATTGATCGAGGGGATCATTATCCCCCTCATCAAACCTTTTTTTGTGGTAGTGGCTCTGGCTTGGTACTCCTCCCCCACCTCGGCCTCTCCACCTACTCCCCTCTGTCTTGTTTTTTTTTTTTTTTCATCTGTTCTTGAAGAGGAACTCACTGGAATAGCAAACCTCCATGTATGACAATTTGTACTTGCATGGATTTGAAGACTCTGAGGCGGTAAGTGTGGGTTTTTTTCCCTCACTGCTTTTCGTTTTCTTTTTCATGACTGAGCTGCCACTGTCTGTGTTTGTCTTCTCATTGCTGCTGATGCTGCGGCTGTGTGTGCGTGCGCGTGTGTGTGTGTGTGGCTCAGCTGTGCTGCACACACACACACAGCCTGGGGACTCACTGTGACATGATGTTCTGGAATACAAACCGTCGCTGGGTTGTACACGTTTCCATTCAGCACATGACGATCCTACAGAGCTGTTCTAAATAACACACCCATTTCCACACTCCATCTGTTATACCAGCTGACCTTTTAAGCCAGTTCTCGTCGTGTATATCACGATATAGGTTCTGGCAGCAGAAGACTGCATTCACGCTGGCTGTGTTAAAGGGCCAGAGTCCTGTTTCGGGCTCAGCTGGTCAGGTAATGATGTGTGGAATGGAATGAGTCACATGGTCTGACTTGACCGCCTGCTATCGAGCAAAGGAACCAAAAAAAGCCAGCGTGCGTGTCAGCAGACACTGCATGAGTTCCTGCTCGTGAGTCACGTGATGCGATTTCCACCAGGCTGTCACGATGGGAGAGATGGGTATTTTTGGATGGCTAGGGATTTTCTTTGATTTTATTTGTGTGTGTTTATTGAATTTTTTTTAAAAATTCAAACTTATGTCAGTCTTAACATATGTCAAAATAATAAAACGTAACTTTTTATTTTTAGCAAATTTGTAAAATGTCACCTGTATAGCAAATCCCTTTTTACGAAAGGGTGTCAGGTGTGGATATTTATTGCTATATTTGCCTTTTTCTATTAATACAAAATGCATACAGCACTGTACAAAAGCCCGGGCAGCCAATAGATTATTTCATAGAAATATTCCATAGTTTTAGCAATGATATAATTACCATATATAATTATTTCTCATTATCCTTGTTAGTTTCTGTAAACTACTGTGGCAAGTATTTAATGGATGCCCCCCCTTAGACTTGAGTAATAGCAGAATCTGACAAAATTTATGAATGAAATTTTGCAGCCACTCTTTTTAGAAGGTTGTCGAGGTGAAGAAGGGAAAAAACATAAGATACGCTAAAGCTTACCAAGGTTGGAGTGAAGATCAGTGGACAAGAGTATGATGCAGTGATGAATCCAAGTTTGACATCCTTGGGTCCAATCATGAACTATATTAACTATATGCTACATTAACTATATGGTATACATGGCCATTATGTCTAAATTATGTCTTATTTCTAAAACATCAAATCTAATGGTGGCCTAAGACCTTTGCACAATACTGTACATGTTTTGTGTTTTTATGTATTGTTTAATCAGTTGAGTTTATTTTTTACGAGGCACACGTTTGCCTTTGCATTATTTTATTAATGTATCAATCAATCAATCAATCAAAATTTATTTATACAGCGCTTTTTACAATGGAGCATTGTCTCAAAACAGCTTTACAACAGTATATTATCTAAAAAAGGCCAATCCCAGTCTGAGCAAGCCTATGCTGACAGTGGCAAGGAAAAACTCCCTTATTTAGGAGGAAGAAACCTTGAGAGGACCAAGACTCAGAAAAGGGACCAATCCTCCATGGGCGGCATGGATGCTAACTATAATAATTATTATAATTGTACTTAATTAAAATGTAAAATAAGTCAAAGGTAGATTTAAGATAAAACACAGCATTCCGGTGTGATCCGGTGATGGTGGGATGGCGGGGAGGAACTTACTTAGCATTACTAATCATTGGCTCTGCGATGGTACTGTGGTACTAAGACCACTCTACCAAACACCAGTTAAAAATTAGTTCATGATACATTTAACTTATGATGAATTTGTTGGAACATAAATCCAACGCAAATCAGAGTAATCCAGTAATGCATATGATACCTTATACAGTGTGGAATTTCTGGGGGCCTGGAATGGATTCATTTAATTTACATGATTCATTATGAGAGAAAATTGTGAAAACTGAGGTACCACTTTATTTAATTCTTATTCCGTTACTTATTTGATGTTATTATTTAATGATACCTTTAAATACAATTAAAAAATAAATTGATGAACATGTTTCTGTATTTATTGTATTTTTATCTTGTATGAAGTCAATGATATTAAGGTGTAAATTACGTTGTAAAATAAATGAACATTTAATGCTATTTCAAATCCATATTTATCCATGACAAAAAGAAGCATTTTTTTCTTTGAGGTCACTAAGCAAGATAATCAGAAAAGCAAATGAAAAGTCAAAGAAAGTTGTTCAGTTACGTAAATGAGATGCAAACTCAATTATACAAGAGTATATATATATATATATATATATATATATATATATATATATATTCCGTGGCGTGGTACCTGGACTCAGGTACAGGTAGTCCAGCTGCTGTAGTATGGCAGATCAATATGTGCCGGAATATTGCCAGAAAGTTTTCTGTGTCTCACAGCACATCATTAACAGTACGGAGGAAATTCCAGGAGACAGACAGTTACTCTAGGAGAGCTGGTCGAGACCATAGAAGGTCCTTAACCCTTCAGCAGAAATGGTATCTGCTCTTTTGTTCAAGAAAGATATATATTTTAGGATATATTCAGGATATACACTGCTCACAATACCTGGAGGAGAGTGAATTATGTGAATTTTTAATTTCACAACACATTTTTTTTTGTGAGCAGTATATAAATGACTGTTTTTTAAGGTCTTATGCTCTGGATGTATCTAAGGAAGCTGCGTTGCTGTCCCTCAGCTGGCTTTTGGAAAACAAACATGAATGATGAGCCACTATATTGTCTCAGCTAGAGCTGGCACTTGTTAATAAAGTTTTTTTAAAGGTCCAGAGAAAAAATATGAATAAAATACCCCTGCGAGGTGTTTACATGCATATTGGAACCACATGTTCATGTTCCACCATTCTGGCTTCAGGATTCCTACTGTATAACTATACAATGTATTTTTGTACTTTTTAAATTTTACCCAATTGCCTCATAGTTTACATAGTTTCAGCTACCAGTCTCTGTGGCTGAATACTACTGCATGCTACACTTACACGCTCAACAGTTAAACCACACACAAATTGAACATGTTTTGTATATATAATACAATTTACATGTAAGCTAACATACAGTGGGTACGGAAAGTATTTAGACCCCTTTAGATTTTTCACTCTTTGTTTCATTGCAGCCATTTTCTAAAATCAAAAAATGTCATTTTTATTTCTCATTAATGTACACTCAGCATCCCATCTTGACAGAAAAAAACAGACGTAGAAAGTTTTGTAAATGTAATAAAAAAGAAAAAACTGAAATATCACATGGTCATAAGTATTCAGACTCTTTGCTTTGACTCTCATATTTAACTCACAAGCTGTCCATTTCTTCTTATCCTTCTTGAGATGGTTCTACTTCTTCATTGGAGTCCAGCTGTGTTTAATTGAACTGATTGGACTTGACCTCACAGCTCACAATGTAATGTCAATGTAAATGAGAATCATGAGGTGGAAGGAACTGCCCAAGGAGCTCAGAGAGAGAATTGTGGTAATGCACAAATCTGGCCAATGGTACAAAAAATTCTGCAGCACTCAAGGTTCCTAAGAGCACAGTGGCCTCCATAATCCTTAAATGGAAGAAGATTGGGACAACCAGAACTGTTCCTAGACCTGATCGTCCAGCCAAACTGAGCAATCATGGGAGAAGAGCCTTGGTGAGTGAGGTAAAGAAGAGCCCAAAGATCAGTGTAGCTGAGCTCCAGAGACTGCATCCCTCCACCCAGTCAAGGCTTTATGGCAGAGTGGCCAGACGGAAGCCTCTCCTCAGTGCAAGACATATGGAAGCCTGCATAGAGTTTGCGAAAAAACACATGGACGACTCCGAGACTATGAGAAATAATATTCTCTGGTCTAATGAGACCTGCCTTATACAATCAAAACAGTGAAGCATGGTGGTGGCAGCATCATTCTATGGGCGTGTTTTTCAGCTGCAGGGACAGGACGACTGGTTGTAATTGAAGGAAAAATGAATGCGGCCAAGTACAGACATATCCAGTAAGAAAACCTCTTTCAGAGTTCTCAGAACCTCAGACTGGGCTAATTTTAGCCTTCCAACAAGACAATGACCCTAAGCACACAGCAAAAATAACAAAGGAGTGGCTTCAGAACAACTCTGTGACCAATCTTGACAGGCCCAGCCAGAGCCCTGACCTAAGCCCAATTGAGCATCTCTGGAGAGACCTGAAAATGACTGTGTACTAACGTTGGCCATCCAACCTGACGGAACTGGAGAGTATCTGCAAGGAAGAATGGCAGAGAATCCTTAAATCAAGGTATTGATAGTCCCAAGAAGACTCATGGCTGTACTAGTTCAAAATGGTGCTTTTACTAAATACTTATGATACTTATGGCCATGTGATATTTCAGCTTTTCTTTTTAAATAAATTTGCAAAAATATATACGTCTGTTTTTTCTGTCAAGATGGGATGTAGCATTGCTCTTTTGGGTATGCCATTGTTTACTCTATTATGCCTATTAACGAGAGATTGAGAGTGTGGTTGTGGTGACCATGGACCAGAAGGACCAGGGTTCAGATCACATCTCTGACACAGGTGGGTCTCTGAGAAAGGCCTTTAACTCACAATTGCTTGGATTGTAAGTCGCTTTTGAGAATGATAAATGGAAATGTTGACCAAGACACAGTTTGGGTTAAGGGTCTTGATACAAATTGATAATTATAACAGTGATAAGATGCCCTGGATAATGACATGTGATATATGACTAAATGTAAATGTGGCTTGGGATTCAAGTTATCTGGGTGGGAGCATTTCTCTCATGTTTGTATGAGAGAATCTATACAGAATGGGGTAGTTAGTGCTCTCCTCCAAACATGTTCAACTACACCAGTGGATCTCAAAGTAGGAGTTGCAGCATGGCAAATTAATGAGGCATGCTTAAGATACATAATGTATGTCACATAATAATTTAAAGTGATTTGTCACTTCATTTTGTTTTGCTCAATAAGAAGTTGTCATACTGGATTCCAAAGCTTGAAACTAAAAATATTCTTATCTATAAAATCTGTACAAACAGTTAGAGATCCACTGAGCTAGGCGTCACCATACCAGACTGTTAGGGTGAACTGAAATTTCGGAGAAAACCTGGGTAATGGGTGACAAGAAAAGGCTTAACTTGCTTATATGGAATGCCTCGTTAATTATGATTTTCCTATTTAAGAGACCTATAGACCTCAAGAAGTCATTTATTGAGCAAAAGCACTGCTATATCGTTAAGCTCATTTTGAATCTCAGCCTTTTCCTCAGAATCATCACTTCTGAGTGTGAAAGATAAGCATGAATGTGCAGTTCTCGTTTCCTGAATCAGGCGTTTTGTGATTGGACTCTCTGAACACAATTGGGACCCTGCTGAAGTAAGCCTGAGCTGAGCGGCTGCTGCAGGGAGAAAAAAGTGCCTTGACATGAGCGACGTATTCGCGTACGTATTTTTTTTTTTTGTAGTCAACTACAAACAAAGCCAATAGCATTCTCTCTCACTAATAAGTTTCTGGATCAATTGCTTACTTCACTGACCTGAGCTAGAGTTTGTCCCAGTTGGATATTCACTACCAGGTATTTCTTTGTATTTGAAGAAAGAATTAGTATTCTAGCAAGGCCAAGTGATCACGAACTTGGAATTAGTATTTGATTATTTAGCCTTTTCTAGCCTCTCTCTCCTGATCATGGAGCTTTCTGAAGACTTGATGGAGCTTTCCATAGAAAACGTTCAGATTTTCTATTGCCAGGTCTTTCGTGGTCCTGAGAAGGTATTGCCTGTGTTGAACTCGTATGACGTTATTGCAGGTGCTTCTGCGGTACAATAGCTACTTAAGGTTTAGTGCCTCTTGAGATATGTAGATGATGAGTGTCTATGGTAACATAAGGGAGTTTCTTAGTGTCAGTTTCAAGTGGAGAGTTAACAATAGACTGTATAAGTATATGGGAAGAGTGAATTATGAATGTTAAGGATGCTTTTCACTTCTTTGCTCATTTTGATATTGTAATGACATGAAAGAGGGTGTAGGAGGCAACATATCTGAAGTGGCACTGCCGAGTCTCTTTGTTTAGGATTTACATATCTTTGGCTTGGAAATTTGCTGCTTTGTGTCATGCTTTCTGTGGTTAAATCTGCTGTATACAGATACTGAGAGGGGTCCTTATTTTGGATATGAAAAGAATTGTCCTTACATCAACATCTGCAAAGACTGTGGAAAAGTCTTGAAACTCCATTAGATTTGTTGTTTTGGAATTGACGCAATGAACATTTCTCTCTGAATTATTTCTCAGTTTCCTTATTGAGATACAAACAGAAAATACAGGACTAATGTTTTTTAGTTTAACTTCCCTGAAAAAGGGGGCTCTTGGCTGCTACCCTTCAAAAACGGCCATTCCTGATCAAGCTTTTTGAGACTGTAAAAGGGTCAACTTGACAGGAAGCTTAATTTATTTGTTAAATGTAAATGGAGATCACACATCATAATTACTTGCCACTATAGCTTATGGGAGTTGTTTTATTTATTTTTACTGCATACAGTTGTTGTGTTATAGTAAACAGATAATAATTTATGGTCATTATACAATTGGCAACACAACGGTACTGCATATTGTATGGGTCTTTTGAAATAATACTATTTGTTTTAATTCATACACATAATACTATTTTGAAGGTAGCGCACCTGTAAGTTGAAAAAACATATAAAGCAAGTTTTTGTGTGCAAAATGATTCCTGATAACCACGACATGAACTAAACTTGCATGTGCAGTGTGCTTCTACAATGTGTGTTCAGTGAAATCCATAAAATAGGCTAAATGAATGTTTGTGATCGCATGTCATTATCTTATGACCTTTTATGGCTAAAATAAAAACAGAAGTTCCATACAAACCTCAGGAATGAAATGATATTGCTAGATCAGCAATTAAAACTACCTGCCTAATATTGTGTAGGTCCTCTTTATGCCACCAAAACCTCTGAAGTTGCCCTGTGCTATCTCAAGATCAAGATGTTATGAATAATATGGATAATTTGTCGGCAAAGTCAACAAATTGCATTCTTTATAATGCCTCTTCTGAACAATTTCTTCCGCTGTGGCAGGACGAGTTTTTCGTTTGAAAGAGGCCACTGCCATTAGGGAATGTCGTTTCATTTCCCAGGAAATTGTGTACTTGGTCTGCAACACTATTTCGGTCGGTGGTATGTGTCAAAATAACATTCACATGAGTGACAGCACCCAAGGTTTCCCAGCAGAATTTTGCCCAGAGCATCACGATGTCAATGTTACTCATTTCACCTGTCAGTGATTTTAGAGCAATGGCTGATTTCTTCTTGCCCAAATAACTGCAGCCATGGTGCACTGCTTCAGCTAATGAAGACTAAACATGTAGAGCTTCCCAAACATCACCCCACACATACACAAAAGGTTTGTCTGTGTTTATATAACTTATATAATACAACTTTATATTTATCCAGCATTTCAATAAGCCGATCCTGTGGCAGACACATGTTAAGAGCATCAAGCCCATAAATGAGTCTCTTGTAAAAAATATTACTGAAAGCTGCCTTATGTCTGATGTTTTGTCTGAAGTTTTCAGACTGGATTATCAGAGTTGTCTCAAGTGAAATGTTTTGTATGTTTTTGTATTAAGTTAATGGATAGAATGCAGTTGCAATTTTTGAACACAAGAGGACATTGTGCTCACAGATGCATATTTTCTGTTCACAGTGACAATCTTGTTTATTGTAATTGTAGGGGATTCTAGATTTTTTTCTTATACAAGAAACGCATTTAAACTTTTGAAACGCATTTAAAAATAAAATGCACGCTTGGACATTTAAGAAATAACGCTGCAATAGAGCATTTTGTTTACAATTTTAAATATGTTCCTAGTAAACATGCCCTTATCTACCTTTTGCAGACACAAATTTGATACTTAAACTTTGCATACCAGTTGATTCCAGATCAATCAATCCAATACCATTGTGGAATAATAAGTCATATACCTCACCATGTGGGAGAGACTTAAGGCATCGGTACGGACCAAACATTACTTTATTAACTTGACTAACTTTGTAAAATATATATAACAAACTAACGCATATATAAATAGTCTAAATGTGCAGAATATTAGCACAGCATTCAAATTCAAAATCATTTAGAGTCATTTAATTTATATTTGTATATTATTAGTTTATTCATATATTATTAATCAGTAATATAATATGTTGTATATTGCAGTGCTAAACTAACACCTCTTGCAACCTCTCGTTTTGCAGAAGTTGCACTTTTCGGCCTTGGTAACTCGTGTCGCAAAATTAAAGCCAGTGGATCAGTCCCAAGGAACAGCTTAATTTTCTGATACCCGATCCTTCAAATTTTGTCGGAACTAATACACTTCTGATATTGGATCGGTGAATCCCTAATTTTAAGTCATTTCCTTTAATTACAGTGTTTATTTTAAAGTTATTTTTGTTAAAAAAAATCACATGACTATAAAACCCTGAGTATTTTATTATTGAATACAGAGAAAAGTATTGCAGAAAGTCTTGCTTTGCTAAGTATGAAAGATGCTATCTGAGGAGAATCGACCAGACATCATTTTCCAAAGAGGATTGCTTCCTGCCCTGCTTGGACTAACGGTTAAAACCCAGCTTCTGTGATCCTGAACTGGATTAAGGAGATATGAAAATGAACGAAAGAAGGATTGAAACATGTAGTGGCCAAGAACTACTCGTTATCTTTTTGAATCCATTAATGATGACTGGAAATGGGGAAGGGGGCAGTATGTCCAGACATTTTTACCCAACAGTCTCTAAAATGTGGGTTGCTAGTGAGACAGGCCAGACTTGATTGTAACTTGATTCACTCATATAACCACTTTTTACAACAGTGGATTAGATAAGCACAACTGAATCAGCAGAATACAGCACTACTAAATCTGAGACAGGAACAAAGTGACAGAATCTGTATACTGTTCCACTATGGGAAATATTTTCTGGTGTTAGTTCTTGGCGTTTTGAATGGTTTTGCTTTAAGTACACCAATGTCTGTAACTGATACTACTTTTCCTTAAGAAAACATGGCTGTAGTACCAGTTTATTACTGAGCAAACTTAGGAATTTAATATGCACTAAAAGAATATTGAGAGACTTGAGAAAGCGTCATGCGAATATTGTGCAAGTCTGGAAAATGTACAAAAATACTTTGTAACACTTTGTACTTCTGTGTATCATCCAGTAAATGTGGAAATGTGAACTTACACTAAAGGAGTTTCTACATGAACGACTCATTTTACTGTTTTACTTACGATATTTCAACTTTACGATGTGAAAGGCGTCAATAGACATAATTCACTCTAAATTGCTGAAGTACTTTTTGAAGTATTTTGAATTTCAAATGATATGCAAGTATGATACTTTCCTGAACTCTCCTCTACTAAATGAGGAACATGGTTGTGAGTGGCATAATAAGTAATGTGGCAAGATGAGCACTGGGAAAACCTAGGAAATACCATGGTCGCGTCAATAATCGTCTTTGTTTTTTAATTCCAAAAACGATTTTGCCCAACCAGCACGGTGGCTTGGTGGATAGCACCACTGCCTCACAGCAAGAAGGTCCAATCCCAGGTTCCTGCCTGGGTCCTTTCTGTGTGGAGTCTGCATGTCCTCCCAGTGTCTGTGTGGGTTTACTCCGGGTACTCCGGTTTCCTTCCACAGTACAAAGACGTGTGTTACGTTAATCGGTGTCTCTAAAGTGGCCCTAAGTGTGTGACTGTGTGCATGGCTGTGTGTATGTGTGTGTGTGTGTGTGTGTGTGTGTGTGTGTGTGTGTGTGTGTGTGTGTGCGCCCTACGATGGATTGGCACCTCGTCTAGGGTTATTCCTGCCCTTGTGCCCAGAGTTGCCGGGTTGGCACCGGCTGGCCCTCAACCCCGTGTGGATTAAGTGGAACATAATAATGATTTTGCCCAAATGTCATTTAATGTAAGAGTTATTAAACATATTTAAGGTTCTCTACTCTCTGATATGTATGTTGTATATTAAACTCCTTGATATACGTACCTTGTTTGTTGTACCTGTATGTGGTGGCTGGATGTCTAAGCAATTACTTTTGCCTCTTTGCAGGGCTCAGCTGATTCCTATACTAGCAGGCCGTCCGACTCAGATGTGTCGTTGGAGGAGGAGAGGCAAGATGTGGGGAGCCAGGGCCGGCAAGAACGAGAGCAGCAGGCCGCTGTGCAGCTGGAGAGGGCTAAGGTTACTCTACATTTACAACATGTAGCAAACACCCTAATCACGAGCAACTTTCGCTGAGCACCCAGAGGCTAATGGCTTTGCTCATAGGCCTAACACCATGGCAGCATTTGAACTCTCTGCTATACAATTAGTTGTCCTGCTGACCCAGCTCTAAGTAAAGTAAATCCTTCTCGATTGTCCCAAGCCAATTACCAGAAAGTTCATGAGAGGCTGAAGAATCTGAAATGACAACCACTTGATCTGGAAATGCTCTACCACTGCGCTACACCACCCATTATCCATATCCTTCTTACCATTATGGCCTCTACTGATATACTTTATGTGCCCTAGCACACTGTAATAGAAACACAACACTGTCTAAAAGTATTAGACCAAGATTAGATTAGATTGTTTTAGAACTGCTATAATGACCACATATATTTATTTCTCTGTTTTTTTATTAGATGGACAATGCAGGAAATTGTATACAGTATTAAAAATCAAACAAAAAAACTACAGCTTCTATAGGCAACAGTGGCAAGTATTTGATGTGAAACTTCTCCATTCTGAAGAAACTTCATCAGGAATGGGAAGGGGAACAAGTTGAAAAGGCTAGGATATGCTAAAGCCCACAAAGCTTGGAATAAAGAGACAAGATTTGAATTCACAACTTTCCCTTACTAGAGGAGAGCATTTGCCACGTTTGTCTAATAAGCAGAACAGTGATGGTTGAAAATACGTGTCTTTCAAGGCACTAATGGACATTAAAGTGGAAGAATAATGAAAAGGGCAGCACAGTGGTGCAGTGGTTAGTGCTGATGCCTGGCAGCTCCAGAGTCTCTGGTTTGATTCTTGGCCCGGACGCTGACTGTGTGGGTTTTTTATGAAATAAAAACAAAAATACAGGCAATCTGTCCATAGTATTTAAAAAACTCAAAACAAATATAAGGCTGCAGTGGCAGATATTTAGGAATGGCAACTGGATCAGGAAAGGTCTTTTTGAAAGGGCAGCCAAGAAACCACTTTTTTCTGAAGGGGAACAGATTGAAAGGATTAAGATAGTCACACGACACAAAATAGATCTAGGGACTAATTTGGGTGGGACTAGCCCCCATGGAGAACCCCCGACAACTATGTATATATTTATTTATACTAAAGTCAGTGCCAATTTAGAGCAATCAATTAATTGCATGTTTTGGGTTGTGGGAGAAAACCATACCTGGAGTAAACCCACACAGAAACGGGGAGGACATGCAGACTCCACACAGATAGGACCCAGGCGGCTCCACCCTGGGATTGAACCCGGGACCTTCTTGCTGTGAGCTGTTTTTTCTAAGTGTGAAAATCTGCCCTATGGCTAATGGAGTAGATTTTAACATGGTAGTTGTGCTCAGTACAGGCACTTGCATCCTGTCCAATCTCTTTACACTTGTGTCACCATGTGACCATTCACCGTACCCTTACACCTGGACCAATCATAGCAAACTTATATGACTCAGGGTTCCTATGCACTAAAAAAGCCTCTATACATGGCGTTCTAAGAACTACAATGATCCCTGAGTTCCTGCGGTGCGAACACATGACAAAAGGGACACATTACTAAGAACTAGGAAAAAGCTCCTGAGGTTGTGAAATTGCCTAACATCTAATATATAGTCATTATCATATTGCTGAATCAACAAATCAAATTGTGGCTCAAGACTTTTACACAGTACTGTACATATGATACACATAATGTACATATGATTTAGTTTCTTTATTGGGTTATACCACTAGATACTAATGTGTATTATACTTTCCACAGAGTGTTAAATGTCACTGGATCGCACTTCATGTAAATATGTCAGTGGTCATGAATATTCTTGAACCTGCTGTTATTATATCAACACTGTCATTAACAGCTCTCTGCATTTACAGGCCAAAGCGGTGGCCTTCGCCGTGAAGACTAACGTCAGCTATTGCGGAGCGCTGGATGAGGACGTGCCTGTGCCAGGAACAGCCATCTCTTTTGATGCTAAGGACTTCTTACACATTAAAGAGGTACTGTTACCCTTCATCTTTTTAATAGACAGAAATTAAGAATCATTGTGATAACTGATTATATGTCACTAGTATTTTTTGGTTTCTAAAAGTATTTAAACCGTATGTAATATGTAATAATATAACCATATGTAATTCGTAGTTGACACCAGAATAAAAACATTAAATCTAATCGAAACTTTTTTTTTTTAAAATTGGGTTAAAAAGGGTTACAATATTTCTACTGTTTTACACCTAACTACTGTTAGGGTTCCTACCTTTCGTCCCGGAGCACCCGCCGTCCTCGCCGTTCATCGCTACAGAGCAATCGGAGAGGCGGTTTATTTCTGGTGCTTAATTTAGGACCTGATTACGAACATTTGCTGTCCCCTTTACTTAAGTGCCGGTTCTAGCAGTGTTCATGGCCTGGTGGTCACACTCGGTTCATTTGCGCACACGGCCACCGGTGCGAACGTGCACACGTCAACACCATTGCGATCGCCGTTTATGGTCAGCTGGTTACGTCCTGGGGCTTATAGTGCCAACGGACGCGTACGAGGTACTTATTTTTTTGGTTTCCTCGTCTGTACTCGTGCGCTCCTCGCACGCCTGAGCTCACGCTCTTTTCGTCCTTGGCACTTATTAAGTCTCACTTCAGCCGACTCCACGCTCTGATTGAGTTGCGCCCCGGCTCAACTTACTCGCACTATACGTGCGCCCGAGCTCACGCTCGCTTTCTGGCACTTCAACGCCTTCTGTGACTTATTCGTGCTCGTGTTGCATGCGCGCCCGAGCTCATATGCTTGTCTTTTTGGCGCTTCAGTGTCGTCCGCGATTTATTTGCGTCCACGCTACATGGGTCCCCGAGCTCATGCTCGCATTCTGGCACTTCGGCACTTTCCATGATTTATTCGCACCCGTGATAAACGCTATAAACGCGCCCGAGCTCATGCTCGCCCTCTGGAGTTCCTCTTTGCCTCGGTATTTGGGAGACGTCCCAAATCAGTGCTCTGTCGTGCTCTACGGCATCTGTCGCGATCTGTTCGCACATTGCTCACACTCTCCAAGGCAACACAACGGTGCGCCTTTTTCACCTTGCTTTTCATGTGTTTGGGAGCTTTTGCTCCGCCTTCCCCCCCCCCCCTTTTAGTTTTGTTTATATATTATTTCCCCATTATTATTATACGCCATGGGATTTCTCAGTCCCCGCGTCTTTGGGTCCTACCACAAATCATAACAACTACACAATCAGCTTATGTTCTGTCAGTGACGGCTTAGGTTAGGGCTTTTTCCTTTCCACTGTTACCATAGGCTTGTTCAGTTCGGAATTGGCATTAGGAGTTAATAATAATAATAATAATAATAATAATAATAATAATAATAATAATACGTAATATGTAAAATGGCTTTGAGACAATTGCCCATTGTAAAAAGAACTTTAGAAATAAATCAGATTTGACTTATACTCTGAGGTTGAATTTTTTTTAAAAGACAATGTCTTTTTTAAATGTTTAAAAACAGTTTAAAAAATATATTTAAATGTTATTTACCTTATTTTCAAAATAGCTAAGTGTAAATGCCACACTATATTACCTTGTAACATTGCCTAAACCAAGGAACAAACCAAATAATAAACGGAATTGACAAAATGAAAATGAAATAGAGAAGGAAAAAAAACATGAAGAGAAATGACACGTGAAATAAATTCATAAAAGACAAAGAGTGATAAAGAGTAAACAAAAGGTGACAGAAGTTTAACATAGTTATGTATTATATTGCTACATTATGTCATTTAAGTGCCATTTAAATGTCTGTTCAAAATAATATAAAATGTTGAAAATGGTCAAATAATAATTATACACTATATTCTAATAATATATCATATATAATAATATATTGTAACCATAACAGCCAGTGTGACTATTCAAATTGATCAACACATGACAATTACTTTGTTGTAATAACAAATGTAATTATGCATTTTCACTTCCGTGATCTAGTAAGTATTGTTATTAAGTAATGGAGAACCCAAATGAACGAGTAAAGAAAGACCTTTGTTTATTATTATGTAAAGATGTGATATTTGATATTTTAAATATTCAACACCCAATGGCAGCAAATTCAGAGAAAGGAAAATCTTCCACTGATCTACGGGTGAGATCGTCCTAATGATCTCTCAAACAGTGCTTGTTTTATTGTGCTTTGAATTTATTTGTCTTTGTAGCTTCTTATATCACACTTGCTCTTTGAACTTCTGTTTTTCTGTCCAAAAAATCTCTGTTATTAATTGATTCTCTTTCAAACGTTTTCTTTCTTTCTAGGATCTCTCTTATCCACACAATGACACAAAATGCCCTAGGAGGATTAAACTTATGTCTGATCCTCTACAAAGTATGGCAGTAGTGCCTGCAGCTATCAGTAATTTGCAATAATTAGGGTCGTTCCACTTCAAACTGTGCCTCTACACTAAATACATTATTTGCTTTAAAAACCAATGGCCAGTGGGCAGTAT
This sequence comes from Parotocinclus haroldoi, assembly GCA_034779995.1. NCBI lineage: Eukaryota > Metazoa > Chordata > Actinopteri > Siluriformes > Loricariidae > Parotocinclus > Parotocinclus haroldoi. The sequence continues at coordinate 16,662 of JAUZST010003774.1, forward strand.
ATGTTTATGCTGAATGCATTTTTTACTTATTAATAATTCAGCAAACACAAAAAAACACAATGTAGATTACTAAAAAACGTTTTGGGCCATTTTGGACACTACCCATACAGTAAAAGTGGCTCATATGGTTAAGCAGATGTTATTTGTGTGTGTGTGTGTGTGTGTGTGTGTGTGTGTGTGTGTGTGTGTGTGTGTGTGTGTGTGTGTGTGTGTGT
>JAUZST010003775.1:0-16876 GCA_034779995.1 Parotocinclus haroldoi
TGTTTATACACTGCACATAGAAATCTTTTGAGAACTTACACTTTGACTGTCTCCATCTTTTTCAGACTGGTTTGCAGCTTTCCGTCTGTAATAAGGTAAAAAAAAAAAACATTATATATGTGTATATATATATATATATATGGATTTATATATATATAAATTATGATATTGCCTTGCTCTATTTTAATCACAACTGACCTTCGTGCCAGGAGGGCATTCATCTCCTCCATCAGGCCTCCGCTTCCTCCACTCGACCGACTGGCATCGTTTTTGGCTCCAGATGCTGAACTGTCCTCAGGCTGTGAACACATGGCTCAGTAAGCTATGGATCTAAACTCTTTCACAATTATTTCAAATCTTACAGTTGACATCTGGAAAAAAAAAATTATTGAATGTGGTGATACAGAAAATAGTTCTTATTTATGCATCACAACAGGTTACATGTCTAATAAAATCATTAACATTAAAGTTCCTTTATTCTTGGTCAGGCATTATGTGCAGACACGATTGACCGGGTATGTATAAAATGTGGGCATTCACGTCTTCCCACCATATAAATATAACTGGCACACAAACGCAGAGCGCCCCTATCTAGAGTGACTTACAACTGATACACTCTCACACTCTTACAAGCTTACAGTTTTGAGTTAAGGATATATATATATATATATATATATACATATATATATATATATATATATATATATCACACCACAGTTGTTGTTCCAGTGCTGTTTATTTACTATGTCTGTTCTTGAATGAATTATGAATATCTTTGTTTATTCTATACTATGTTAATTACTTTACTAGGGTTTAAGGTGCAGAGTAGTGGACCAGAAGTTTGAGGGTTCAAATTCCACCTTCGCAAAGCTGGCTACTGTTGGATAGCCTTGAGGAAGGCCCTTAATGCATACATGCAAGGATTGTAAGACTGTACCCATTGCTAGTTGCTGTGGATAGGGACGTCTGCTAAATGGCAAAATGTAAATAACATCTTAATGTTATTTACACTTTAAGTAATTTCCACTGACAGATAAAGACAACAAGAAGTACATTTGTGATCAAACGTTTTGAGAATGGTTTTCACAATGTTTGCTGCATTTTACTGCTGAGTTTTTATATTGTCAATTTGTGACTTTATCACAAAAATTACATCAACATATACAACATACATCAAGGACAGACTGACGTTCTGCAGAAAGTATAGGGATTGGCCTACAGTGTAAAGTTATTTTCTCAGATGAAGCCCCCTTCAGACTGTTTGAAACATCTGGAAAAATGATTGTCTGCAGGAGATATGGTGAACACTACCATGAGTCCTGTGTCATGCCAACAGTCAAGCATCATGAGACCATTCATGTGTGGGGTTGTATCTCATCTAGAGGAGTGGAAGAACACTGCCATTAATATGGAATGGTATCAAAACATCCTCCAAGAGCAACTTCTTCCAACGAACCATGAGATGAAAAATGCTTTTTTCCCAACATAATGGAGAACCAGGTCACTAGGAAAAATTCCATGGCCAGGAGACACCCCAGGTCTCAATCCTATTGCGATCCTGTGGTCAAACCTCAAAAAGAGGGTGAACGAACAAAAACCCAGAAACTGTGATCAACTCCAAGCACTGATTAGGTCAGAATGAGTTGCCATCAATCATGATTTTGCCCAGAAGCTGATATCCAGCATGCCGAGGTGAATTGCATGTCTTAAAGAAGGTTAAACACTGTAAATTTGAAGTCTTTGATTAAATTGAATGTATTTGTCAATAAAAACATTATAAACATATGGAATGCTTACAATTGTACTTCATTATTCCATATTAAGATCTGATAAAAGCTTCTAAAAAGGCAGCAAACTTTGTGAAAACCAAAATTTGTGCCATTCTCAAAACTTTTCTACAACTGTACAAAACCCTGGTCCCCAAAGCTGTGATGAACTAACACTATTTACCACCATGTTAGGCAAACTTATTTTCTCTTGTTTAAATTTTGTTCTATCCTATTTAATGAGTTATTATTTTTTCTATGAAATTATGATTTAGGGATAGTTGTATTTTATTGGACAGTATGATGATCTGATCCTTAGCCCTAGAAATATGATAGCACTATAATATGATGATATGAAGTACACTAAAAATTATCCAAACCCTTTGCACTCTACGTAGTTTGGCCCCAGCGATCATCGCAGCAAGGCCAGTAGATGCTTGTGCTTCTTCATGATGATGATGATGATGACCTCCGTAACCACTTCCACCAAGAGGCAGCGGGGGCGGAGGAGGTGGAGGAGCCCCTGCCGATGACGGCGGCGGCCCTGGTGGTGCTGGAGGAGGAGGTGGGGGTGGGCAAGGGCCTCCCATTAACATGGCGGGTGGTGCTATACTAGGAGGTGCCACAGAAAGCACAGCGGGGTGTCCCTGAAATGGGGAACCTGTAGAAAAAAAGGGATTCCAGACAGAGGGTAAAACCAGAAGAGTGAACACAGATGTAACAGGGATGAAATGTATCTAAATGCATCTTATTCCTTATTCCATCTCGCCATCTGCTTCTACCTGAGTTGGATGAGCGCCGTTCTCTCTCAATATGTGCCTGCATTTGCTGCTGTTGCTGCATCTCCATTTGCCTGTAGAGTACATGTACAATAGACATAGTCAAAGAGAAGACTATCTAATCTACAGTACTGTGGTAAAGAGTTATTTCACCTTTAGATAAGATATACCAGTCACATAATGACCATATATACTTCATCCATTCATCCATCCATCCATCCACTATCTTCTGCTTAATCCACATGGGGTTGCAGGTCAGCCGGTGCCCACCCGGTGCCCACCTGGCAACTTTGGGCGCAAGGGCAGTAACAACCCTAGATAAGGCACCAATCCATCGTAGAGCACACATACAGCCACCACACTAAGGGCCACTTTTAGAGACACCAATTAACCTAAAAATGTATGTCTTTGGACTGTGTGAAGAAACTAGAGTACCCAGAGTAAACCCACACATACACAGGGAGGACATGCAGACTCCACACAGAAAGGACCCAGGTCAGTCCACCCTGGGATTGAACCCGGGACCCCCGGCTACCCACCGAGCCACCGTGCTGCCCCCCATATATACTCATTTGCAAAAAATAATACACTCATACATAGAAATATCGGATTGCTAGAAAACGTGGTATGCATTTATGTCCCAAGCAGCAATAGTGGTCTGATTAGACACTGGGTCTAAGGACCCACTTTAGGAGGTGTTGGGAGCAGAGGTTCCATGAGGGCACGAACACATGTCAAATATGCTCTCGATGACCCAGACAGACCTTCAGTAAAGAGAATCATATTAACCTCGGACAGGCACATGCAGCTCCCCCAGTTTCATTATCGACCATCCAGACACAGTTGGCACCTTCACAACACACCCCTGTCACTGTGAATGTCCGTTTGGGACCAACTGTTAACAATATGTTGTATATGTTCATTATACAATTGCTAACACAACAAATCAAATGGACTTTACTTTAAATCACAGTCGGCTAAACATACTGTATCCCAGAAAAAAAGAAATGTTACATTCTTTTCTATGATACACCTATATTAGTCAGACCACTCATTGTAGTGCTAAAATGCATTTACATATAAACTACTTAGCTTTGAGAGTTGAAATGACAGACATAACATTTCAGACTTCGTTGCAGCAAATTTTATTAAACATAAAGGAGAGAAGTACACTATGTCAGGGAAATCAGTCTTATGAGAGATTAGCCTGTGTGCAGCCAGACAAACTAGTAAGTAGCATTACAAACCAGCATGTGCAGAGAAACGAACCAGCACAAGAAGAGAGATGAACCAGATGGCAGAGCGACAAACCATCACTCAGAGACATACCAGTGTGTAGCAAGATGAACCAGTATACAGCCAGATGAGTCAGCAATAGAGTAGCAAAAACTGGGACTGTGGTGGCCTAGTGGTTAAGGTACTGGACTATGGACCCTAAGGTCCAAGGTATTAATTGTAAGTCGTTCTGGATAAAGGCGTTCGCTAAATGATGTTTGTACGTTTGCTATACGTGTATATCGTTTTCATATGTTACATAAATTATAGCACGTCCCATCGTAACCTTGGGGCATGTTCGTATAATCGGACCAGCCGGTTATTAGGACCAAAACGATCACGTCCCGATGTGGTCCCATTAACCGGATTCGACTGTATATAAGTAAGGTATATAATACACTGTTGGGCAATGACAACAGCACATTATGCAAGATTTCAAAGAAGATGTGAGGTAAGGATATTTGCTGGAATACAGCAAACCCTGATAACTGACAAAAACATCTGTACATCTGAGTACAATGCTATGTTTCCTTGTGATTTTCCAGACTGTGCAGATCCAGAGCATGTGGCATGTGAACAGTGACTAAAAAGGTACATAGTGACTAATTTTCACAACTCTGTACACCTGATTAATTAATTGCACTCTGAATTTGAAACATTGATACATTTGCATCAGGCTTTACCTTCTCTGTGCCTCCAGTTCTTCTGTACTTGGTCCGTTCTGTACCTGGCGCTGAACTGCTGGACCTTAAAAAAGGAAATTTGTATTTTATTCTTAAAATGACTTTTAATATGAGAATATAAAATTTGCCCACCTTATCAGTCATGTATGATGTTTGTGTAACATGTTTTATCTAATAACATCATCCTACATGGCTCCCTTCTGACCCTTTTCTGCTTCCATATCCAGCTGCACAGCCGACTGTGCATCCCCTAACCTCCCTCTACTATACCTCCTTGTTAGGTATTGTTGCACTTACTCTGTTGGTTTGTTCCTGTTTCTATCTCTTCTTGTTTCTATGAAATTAGTTTACAATATATGTGTTGTGCATAATGTTCCTAGCTTCCTGTATCATGTGAACGTCCATTCCTTCATGATTTTCCAAAAAATCTATTTAGGGCTAGTAAATATATGAACAGTTAGAGTTAGAAGAGCGTAACAAATGAGGAGGACAGCATGAAGACAACAGTTGAGAAAGATATGCTGGGGCCAGACCAAGAAGAACTTTAAAGGCTAGCAGTAATATTTTATATTTGATTTTTTTAACCACATATAACCAAGTGAACATCTATGCATTTATCTACAAAACAATGCAAAACCACATGCTGCATACAAAGGCTGCAAAACTATTACCTGTCCCCAGTAGAGAATTTGTGAAGAAATTTAAAACAAGAATGCAACAATGATGACCTTGTACTGTTCCACACCTTAAAATGTGTTCAGTGTGCTTTTCTAGTGGTACAACTCTTTAGGTTATGATTAGACCAGAGCAGACCAGACCAGATCAGATTAGATTAGATTAGATTAAACTTTATTGTCATTATACATGTACAAGCACAAGGCAACTAAATGTAGATGTGCAATAAGCAGCAATTGTAGAATATAAAATAGGTTATTGTGTAAACTGAATATCATATTTAACTGATTAATGCTATATTTATTATTCATGCTCACAAGTCTGTTAAGTTTCCAGACGATTGCGAGATGCCCTCTGGCTGTCAGGCTGCATTTAGCGATAATGATCTACTCTTGGATAAAAATCAGCAGGAGATCAAGGCTTTCAAATGTTCCAGTCTGGCATGATAAAAGAAAACCAGCAATAATATTACTAATAATACAACAGGCTGAATATTTCACAGTTGGTATTGAGGGGGTGTTAAAGAAGGCTGAAATAAGCACAGCAATTTCATCACAGAGGGTTGTCAGAATAGTCTGGCAGACATAGAAACCAATATGGGCTTAAATTCTCGTAACGGGTAGTTGAAGAAAGCATATCAGCTGTTCCTGGGAAGAAACAGCAGAAGTGTAAACGAACACTCGAGGCAATGGCAGCAAGAGGCCTCATTATTGCTAAACGCTTGCTTCACCTACTGCCAGTCATTTTGGAAAAGAGAATTACAGCAGATTGTATTAAGTGCACACATAATTGTCTTTTCTATATAACGTCAACGTTGACAGCTCAGAACAACTGATACCGTCTGCAGTTGTGTAAAGTGGTGTGCCATTAATTCCTCAGGATTCAATTTCAGTTTTCAAAGTGACGAATTAAATAGAGTACAAACATGGCCTTTCAGAACTCGTCATCTTAACTTCGACACATTTTTCACAAATAAACACATATCTGAACCAATACAGCAAGCCATCACACACCAACTCAATGTAATAAAATCTGTAAAACCTCATTTCAGTGCTAACAAAACAATAAACCAATTAGACATCTTAATTTAGCAGTTATTGTAGCAGTTTCGATTTAATGAAAATAAATAATAAATACAATATTCAGAAAGGTTTTAGAGAGCTTGGGCTTACATCCACCCTTATCATTCACTTGACTGAATTGAACGTGCACCTGCTACTCTCTAGCCATGTGGGGAATTTATCCTCCCCATTATGAGTATTTTTCAGTAAGGTTTACACATACGGTCATTTCTAACATCTTAATATGGGTTCTCATTTATGTTAACTGCATTTTTCTATATGTTTTTACACTTTTTATAGTACAAACATCACAGTGCAAGCATTGTAAACCTGTCCTTCTGGGCAACAACACTAGCCTCAGCAATACCTCTGTATGTTCATAATCCCTACAGTGATTACTTAAGCCTGGGTGAAATGAAATCTGTCATGTGACATCACGACTAAAACACATGATATAAAGCACACATCAATCATTGCAACACCCTAATCAGAGAGACTGAGAGAGAGAGGAGAGAAAAGCAGCACTCTGTACCTACAGGACATCCTAAAGAAGAAGAGTCTGCCTTGGCAAATACAGAGACACCCGCAGACCAACTCTGTGCTGATCATAGTGCATTCAGGCCCTTCATCTCTTCACTTTCTAACTCTTCCCCCTCCTTTGCTTCTTTTTCCCTCCTCCCTGCAGTTCTCATGTTGCTCTGTGGGTAACTCCACACCTGAGGTGTAGCAGCAGGCTGGCGAGATCTGGCTAGCTTGTGTTTCTCCAAGGCTCCCAGTGTGCTGAAAACATGATCACATACACCTCCAGGCCAACAGGGGCACTAACTCGGTTTGGCACTGGACTGAGGTGACTTTCAGTTTATCTCAGTGGACGCAGGTAATGAAATGAATGTCTGTCAAAATAAAGTTGAAATTCAAACATTGGTCATATTCAATTTGATGATGATGTTGGGTGGGCAATCATGAACCAGCACTTAAACCAGTCCTATTTCCTAATGGCTTTAACTGTAAAACAATATATTGGAGAGTAACGCTGAACTGTAAACGACTTTCAAACAATTTGTGTCTGTGATCACTTGAATGATTTGCTTTGTGTCAACCTACATCACACAAACTTGTGGAGAAAATATATTCGGGGATGAAGTTGGACTATAACAAGTATCCCCTAATTTTTGCGAGCAGTGAAAATCAAATACTATCCAAAACTGATTTTGTATTTTAGACCAATATGAAACAAGTATTATATTTATACTTATATTTATTGCATCCTTGTTACTATCATATACCTGCTAGCATTATGAAGTAATGAAGTGTCTGCCAAGTCACTGAGTGAACTAATTGGATATAATGCTCTGGAATATAAATTACAGGAAAAGTCCCTCTGTTCTGGTTTCATGTTCATTATACAAATTGAACTTGAACATGAATATGCATTATATTAGAAATGAATACGCTTTAGATAAAACGTCTCATTTAGTACTGCGTTATCCTCTCCATCTTAATAATTACACTCTATTGTGTTTGGAATTCTCTACTATACCCCACAGTAACAGTGTTAGCCTTTGTTCTCACATCCTTTTCAAGGTTGTTATTGCCTTCTGTGATTCTCTTTCAAGAAGAGAAGTGAAAATCAGAGTTACACTCTAGTACTGAGCCCAGTGGAGCACGCCTCAACCATTCAGTTTAATTAAAAGCAGATCTGTAGTGGGGAAACACTTCTTATTTAATAACTGTGACATACTAAAACTAATTTATTTAGGAGCATGCTCAAGAATGTTTATAATGGAATGGTGGTTCAGCTACTGAACTACTAATTTAAGGGTTGCAAGTACTTAAACCTAGTCTGCGCAGCTTTATTGCGCACTGCTCTGAATAAGGCCATCTGTTGAATGGTCTAAACCAATTTATTTAAAGACGCCCAAAAATTGTCTTGAAGGCCATACAATTAAGACGTTATGTTTGTTTAATTGGATTATTTAACATCATTAACAGCATCAGTGGCCATTTCAGGGACATACACAAGATTGCATCGATACACAAGGTTATCACAAAACGAGTCACTGAGTCGCAACCCAAGTCAATGCCAATTCAATTAATCAAGTAAACTAACAAGCATATCTTAGACTGAGGGAACAAAACAGAGAACCCAGAGTAAACCCACACAGACACAGGGAGGACATGCAGACTCCACAAAGAAAGGACCCAGGCCGCTAAACTCTGGGATCGAACCCAGGACCTTCTTGCTGTGAGACAGCTGTGCAATCCATCAAACCACAGTGCCACCCATTTAGACATTAAATAAAAATTCTTAGAATTCAAAATGGATATGTATGCGATAATCATAAAAAATACAGGGTGAGTCTAAAGTTATAGGACATGCTCTTACTTCAGAAACAAAAGGCAAAAAGACATATCTGAATACCCCAGTAAGTAATTGGAGGGGGCCTATCTTTTAGGTTATGTCCGGAACATGGCTGCCATCTTGAACGCTGCAATAAGTAACTGCCGCAACAAGATTTGCGATATCTCTTGTGGTTAAAAGTATCAACACAGAAAGTTAAAAACGATTGTTGTTCGTCACAGGTAACTGAAGGTGGAATTGACGATTCTGTCCAGTAAACACAGCTGCCGTATGATAGCTACAGACTTCAACAACCGACACCCAGAAAAACCCCCAATTTCACACAGCATTGTTGCATCACCCATACTAACTGCCAGCCTGCAAGGACTTATCTCATAACCTAAGCTTCACATTCAGCAGTAGCATCACCTTATCCAGCAATGCCTATAGGCTGTACACCTGGATTAGCATAATTTGGTCAGACTGTGAGAGGTGATGTATTTAAACCATATGTCAGTCTCAAGTTTATAGTGTGATTTATCTTAATTATGGCTTCATGTAGTTCATATAGTAATAAACTTATCATGCAGTCATGTGATCTTCTATGCAGACTTACCTCCATCCTGGGTGCTGAGCACATTGAGGGCAAAGAGCATGGCATTGGAGAAAGTGGTTGCCTCCTCCTTACTGGCAAAATTAAGTCCATACACCTGCCTTGCGTCACGCCATTGGTGAAAAGTAGGAGTGGCCTGGTTGTATTTCAGCCCTTTTACGATGGAATAGTTGATGACGACCTGGAATGGAGATCACAGACATAGGTTTGTTTGTCTGACTGTATTCATATACTGTCTATACCTTTGTGTAACACCTACTTTATTTACAGCATAATAACAGCTAAATGGACCAATACTGACATGATCATATTTATCATGATTCTTTAGCCAGTTTACTTACACTTAATCATACTATATAAACAGTAAGCATACTGTTTACATTGTACATAAATTTACCTCCACAATTATAGATCTTTAAATAAAAAGGGGACCTCGTCTTAATCACAATTTATATTAACATTTTCACAACCTGAAATCGGAATCGGTTACTTTTATTACATACATGCATAACCACAATAGCCCCAAGATATTTTTTGTTTTGTCTGGTCAACTTTATTTCAGATGATATTTAGAGACAGTAATGCACGAAAAAGAAAACCCAAAACATTTCACACAGTGTTTTACTTTACTGCTTAAAATGTGCAAAGGAATATGTAAAACAAACAGGAAAACAGCAGAATAAAATAAAATAGAAACATTTTAATGTGCAGATATAATAAAAGATGATGTAAAATCTAAACAGAGAAAACATTAGGATAATACTCATCTGAACATGTGTGTGCTTTAACCCTCCTCTTAAATGTATGAAAATCAAGAGGCCTTGATACTGTTACCAGGAAGAGAGGGTCCTTTAATTGATCAAATTAAGTAAAATAATCTTAATGTCCATTCTAAATGATACCGTTAACCAGCTTAGCTGTTTGAGGACTGGTGTGATGTGATCCCTCTTTTTGTTACTAGTCAGGATTCTTGCTGCAGTGTTTGCACCTTCTGTAGAGGGTAAATATCACCTGTTGACATCACCTCTTGTGCATCATGCCATTATTATTATTCTTTTTTATTTCATTACTAGCCCTTAAATACCTCATCCCAACTATTTGTGGAATATGTTGCAGACCTGAAGTGCAGGACTGGATGTTTATTAACAAATGAAATTAAGTTGACCAGAAAAGACATGACATTCAGTTAATCTACATAATGTAACAAACACTGGAATTTGATATGCATGTTTTTTATACCATCCCACCCATTTGTGGTTTGTACTATGCAGCAAATCAGACAAATAACCAGTATCAAGTCATCTTTCATATTTTTATCTAATGCCTGAGGGAGTATAGAGTCATCCCGTTTTGCGTCTAAAGCTGTCACTGTGTCAGTTCTGAGCTACAAGCATGGGAGCATCACTAAACACTTAGATGTGATCAGACAGCAAAGCTAAGCCCTTGACAAGTATCTGTTATTCCTATGCATCGACAGCTGACTAATGCATGTTTACATTCATGAGATAATCTTTGGCTTTGTTGCAGTCCATAGTAATAAAAGGATGCCAATTAAGTTGCATGAACATGTAGAAATAGAATTTAAGATGTAAAGTTGTTAAAAAGGATTTGAGCTGGCACCTGCTGGTCCTGCAGTTTGACCCCCACCACACGGAAGGTGTTGTTGGCAGTGTTGTGGTAGATGTTGATGCGGCTGAAGCCTTGTTGTCCTGGCTTGATTGGCACCCATTTCTTGCTTGTGTCATCGTAGACCATCACTGAGGCACGGGCCTGGCAAATGCTCTGTTCACTACACAACACACAACATATGGTGTTTATCAACATACAGAACCCAACATCCATTCTTTTCTAATGGACACAGCAATGTAATGGTAATAATTATTTCTCCTTCCAAAAAGTTGTTTCTTGGCTGCTACACTTCCAAAAAAGACCATTCACATGTAAACTATTATGAGCAAATCCTTACGACATCTTGAAAGGCAGAAAAAAGAATAGTATTATTCTACTTTTTTTGTTCTTGGTATTTCGAGTTTTATGAAAGATACAAATATTAAAATTATTGCATTGTATAGTACTAAATGTTTTTATATAGTGTTTTAATTTGAACCACTATGTGGCTGTGGTAATGTTTGGTCAATGTCCATTTTAGTCAGCCTCCTGTTTACGTGGAGCATAATATTGATGTTAAACGGAGCATACCCGTACATAACTATGCTGAATCGTACATAACTATGCTAAATCGTGTTCAGCAAAGATGTGTTTCAGTTGTTTCTCATCACCTTTATTAGAATCTACAGAGTATGAGGCCCAATAGTTTGTAGCTGTCTGAACGTGTTGTAGTCTTATGTCTTATGTGGAGGCTCTAGAACTAGAACCATGCTACTGTACTGCAGCTAGCAAATGTTTAACTAGTAAATCCATTACCATGTGACCAGAGCTTCTGTGACAGTTCCTGGAGGTTCATGTTTTAAAGCACAAAGAGGCAGTAATTACGACAAATGTAAACTTTTCTTTCTTTTTTAAACAGTGAGAATAGCGCTTAATGTATTTATAATAAATGAAAGTGCTGGTATTTCACCTAAATACATTATTTATTTATTTTTGTCTGTGAGGCTACAGCAATATGAACTGGCACCACTGTGCTCTCCTCCAGCATAAATCTCTATATCGCTATAATGTTTATAATGTTTTTTTAACAGACCTCAGTGCACTGAACTGTTTAAATAGTGAATGTGTTATTTTTTTTAAAAAAAGCATTGCCATGCAAGTGTGTGAGAGAGAGAGAGCAAGAGAGAAAGAGAGATGAACAGAAAGGAGATTTATGCCTGCAGGTCTATGGTACACACATACACACACACACACACAAGGAAACCTACATACAAGGTGACCCAATACAAATACCACAGGACAAACAACAAACTCTCACTTTATGGCATACCACACTTCAAACTTTCTGTTGATATTAATAAGTTAAACCGATAGAAGACCACAATGACAGAAGACTAAATATTAAAAGGGAAATTATATATTCCAGGAATCCTGTTGTCATCTTATAACTAATGAGCTACTTATATAAATTTACGTTTAAGATTACATTTACAGCATTTAGCAGACACCCTTATTCAGAGCAACTTACATTATACAGTCTTACAATCCAAGCAATGGTGGGTTAAGGGTCTTGCTCAGGGACCCAACTGTGACAGAGGTGGGATTTGGGAAATGGTTTGTTTACTTAATAAATGTCATTTAGGTGTTGCTTAATGTCTATCCCAGTAGTCAGAGAGGGTTCTGCTAGAAATAAGTCAAGGTTGCATGCTTTATCTGTCCATGTGAGTGTGTGAATGTGTGTGTATGTGCTCGGAAAGGGGAGGGGGAGGGGGAGGGGCAGCTAGTGGTAGACTGTCATTCTCCCTGAAGATCACAAGCTGCTTTGGCCTAGTCGCATGCTGGCACCATGCATGGATAATTTAGCCTGTGTGTTGCTAATGTCTATTTTCACATCTTCATTCCCTTTTGACCTCTTTACTCTTCTTCTTCCACCTGACTGAATCATTCCTCCCATATCTTACACCTTGAATCAGAGGCTGCACTCTCTGACCTTCCCAAATTTATGATCCAAACTGTTTCCTACTCCCACTGAAGGCTACACCCTCCACACCCTCCACCGTATTGGTCATTTAATTGTAAAACTGTAATTGGCTTATTATTGTTTATAATAGGAAATGAGTCCATACTCACAGCTAACTGCAGTGGTAATTACAGCAGATGTAAGTTTAATTATTCTCTATTTAATTTCCTAATTAGTTGTTCTCACTTTTTTAAAATTATATTATTATTACTAAGTGCCTTCAAGTCAATTGCAGCTTCTGGTTACCATATGGATAGTGATGCTCCTGCATCTTCTGTGTTCTGATTCAGTGCTCAGGCTTATAATTTACTTAATTGTACCCATCCATCTCATTTCTGGTCTTTTGGGTCGTTTTGACAATAATTGCCAGACTACATTTTTCTCATGATCAAAAATAGGCTTTAATTCGGTCTTTGTGGTTAAAGGCAAAGACTGGTTTGATAAAGGATCCATTTATTTGTGTTCTTTGCCATCCAAGGCTCTCACAAATGGCTTTGCCATCTCAAAAGCTAAAAGGGACCAATATTTTTTTATATCCATAAAGGACCACAAAGAAGATCATAACTTGTAGTATTTTGACTAGTACTGTAGACTTAAATTCAATTCAAAATGTATTTATATAGGGCTTTTTACAATGGAGCATTGTCTCAAAGCAGCTTTACAATCTTATATTATCTTAAAAGGCCAATCCCAAACCAATAAGAAAAATGTGAGAACTACAAAAGTGCTTAATGTATTTATGATAGTGCTGGTATTTAATTTAAATATATATTTATACAATTTTCTGTAAATATATGCTGTTTAAGTATACAGTACAAATCCATTAATACATATAATGTGTATATAATTTGTATTTTCTGGGGGTCTGGAACAGATTCATTCAATTCCTTATTAGTAAAATTCTCTCAGTACTCATCGATCGCGGAACTCAATGTGCCAGTTGGAACAAATGACTGACAAGTACCGAGGTACCACTGTAAAGTATTATGTGTAAAGATCACAGTATTTGGAAATGAATAGCAACCATATGGCATCATGAGTAGAGTTGGGTATCGTCTGGATTTTATTGATTGTGATTCTGGTTCCTATTTATTTTATTGACTCTGGTTTGTATTAATTCAAGTCAAGAAGAGTCAAGTTTATTGTCACATATATATTGTAGCAGGTACAATATACAGTAAAAGTTTCAATTCCAAAAATATTTTTTTTGATATTTTTAAAAACTTTCAGTCTGTAATTCAAACTGTAAATCAGTTTACATTAACACTTTTATACACTTTTCTCATCCAAACCTATTATAAGTAAAAAGCTTAAAGTGCCATAATATTCAAAAGTAGTGGAACACCAAACTTCTTTCAATGACTACTGATCATAAGTACTCTCTTCTGCTTAAATGATGAACATAGTCAGTAAAATAGGCTTAAATGAAAGAAAAAGGCTTAAAGTAAAAATGATGATTTTCCTCTCGAATCCTGGATTCATAATTTCAGCAGTAGAGAATATTTAGCAATAATAGTAACTTAGAGAAGTTTGTTTTTCCTAGGCCATGGTTAGTACATTAAGCTATGCAAAGCTTTGTTCCCATTAAGCAGTTTAGTAAGTCAAACATGGTGCAATGCTGAATCTTTTCATGCTGGTGTTTCAGATGCTTTTACATACTAGAGGTGAAACATCCTTTACAACAGACAACAACTTTCCTTTCATTTAGCATTTTCTCTGAAAGTAGAGCTGAGCTATTGAGCTCTATTTTGAGCTATAATTTCCCACCAATGCTATAGCGAAGTGGACCAAGACATAACTATTTGTTGACGTATGTGATCACATGATGCACCTGATGTCCTGACAGATACATGCTTCCTTAATATGGATTTATTTTGACCAACACTGCCATTTACAATGTTTGTAAAGCAGAAAATCTGTTAGAAAGAATTTCAAGTAAGTGCAACTGAAATACTATTGTTAATACCTGGTTAAGTGGAACCGGTTTTCGATACCCGACCCTAATCATAGCAAGATAACACTTGCTAATCAAGTTTTACAGTACTCTGCTTATAGTTGCAGTGTTTCGCCTCTATCATGTCAATTTTCCTAGTAAAGTTTGTTGGGCAATACGTTAAAATTCAAATATTTTTGTGACTATTCATTACTGGCACCTGGTTAGTGAACTGATTTTTAGAACACAAATAAATCAACAAACTAATATCATGATATATTGCATTTCCATACCACCCACCCTATGTCAAACCCATTCATTTAGAGGCATTAATAAAGAGAGGATTTATTTAAAAAACACTTACCAGATGTCATGCTGTTGGGCCTTGTGCTGGTATAGGTTAAATGGGTGCAGAGAGGCTTTGATCATATTCTGAGTCTAATGAGTGTGTAGTGTGTCTGTATTTCATTCGTGTGTATACATGCACAACATCATGATGTGTTGGGGTGTGTGCACTCTTTCAATGCGTTGTGTGAGTTGCTCTCGAAGCCTCTGAACGTCTCTTTCTGTTTACATTACAGCTGACTGAGCACAATAATCACACACTTTGTTTTCATCTCATTTGTCCACTAAACATCTCTCTGTTGAACAGGCATTATCATCATTACCTCAGACATGAGGATCAGCCAGCAGTGCTCAGTCCCACTGCATCATGCAGTCACATCATTAAACTTTCGAACATAACCAGCAGGAAACCGTGATGAAGAAGCAACAGTGATGAACAATCAACTCTGATCTATCAAACATATATGCCTTGACCTCATCTAACCTAAAATGTCATGCACCAGTGAAGTAAACTACAGCCAGTCTGTTTAAAAAAGAATGATCTACTGATCCCAGAAAGTCGTAAATGCATCAGTAGACGGTATTACAAACAGCACAGAAGGTCAGTAAGATGAAACGGACCCTCAAAAAGCTAGTGTGACTCAGTTTATATAGTTACACACTATAGAGATTATACAGGTAGTGGGGGAAGGACAGGAGCACTACTTACAATAGGACAGACACAAACACGAATGCCATGAACAGTTATACAGTAGTGAAATGTCATACTTACAAACACGCACAACTTGCACAAACGAAAGCTTCTAAACACACCGATCAATTTAGAACTGGCTCTAGTCTAGAAGGAGCTACAAGCAAGCAAGCACATAATAAGAAAGGTGGGGAGATTTTGAGTGAATGATATACTTCCACTCAAACTCTAATTCCCACCTCTTCTCGTGGATCTTCAGCATTGATTGGCTGTTGTGGTGACCAGCTGTTTGCAGGTGCCACATCGGGAATTAAAAGACAGCTTTTTATGCCCTTTTATAATTTGTTATAATTTCTAATACTTGGTCGTTGAAGTAAAAAAAAAGGTTTTTTTTGTTTTAAATTAAATTGTTTATTGGATGGTTGTCATAAGGCACATACCTGTAACCTATGACCAAAGGACATATTTGTCCTATACTTTTAAATGGATGCCAAATATGATTGAAAGAAACTACAATCTTGAAAGGGTTAGAGTGAAGTGTTGCAGGAAAATGCCTTAAGTGTTTCTTTCTTTTATACTTTCAGGACTGTTGGTCATTTTACCAGGTCCATTTAAAAGTATGGGACTAATATGTCCCTTGGTTCTTAAAGGGTTATCTTAATAATATACAGTCTGGCATGTACTCCGGATATAGGTGCCAGCCCATTGCAGGGTTGGATAGGGGTTGCAGCACATCTGCCGACCAGCCTCATTTGTATGGGACAGACATCTAAGTGCTGTCAGAATACAGACTTGTGAATTGTCACTGCACTAGCTAACTGTTTTTTTTAAATAAATGTAGTCAACATTTAGACAAGGCCATCACCATACAACAAAAATCATGATTTATCAATCCACACATCTCTGCTGAACCACTATGAATCAAACTGTCTGCCAGAAACTTCATTCTGTCCTTAATGTTTTCTAAGATAAATTTTTGGGACTGTGGTGGCCTAGTGGTTAAGGTACCGGACTATGGACCAGAAGGTCCAGGGTTCAAATCCCACCTCTGCCACAGTTGGGTCCTTGAGCAAGACCCTTAACCCA
>JAUZST010003776.1:0-16874 GCA_034779995.1 Parotocinclus haroldoi
CGCATTGATGTGCCATCCTGGATGAGCTGCACTACCTGAGCCACTTGTGTGGGTTGTAGAGTCCGTCTCATGCTACCGCGAGTGTGAAAGCACCACCAACATTCAAAAGTGACCAAAACATCAGCCAGAAAGCACAGGTACTGAGAAGTGTTCTGTGGTCCCCACCTGCAGAACCGCTCCTTTATTAAGTGTGTCTTGCTAATTGCCAGTAATTTCCACCTGTTGTCTACTCCATTTGCACAACTGCATGTGAAATTGCTTGTCAATCAGTGTTGCTTATTAAAAGTGGACAGTTTGATTTCACAGTTTTTTGGAGTTTACTTGGAGTTATATTTTAAGTGTTCCCTTTATTTTTTTTTAGCACTGTATATTTAGCGTAATCAATTAAGTCTTTGGGCTGTGGGAGGAAACCTGAGTACCTTGATAAATCCACGCAGACACAGGAAGGATCCAGACTGCTCTACCTAAACAATGAACCCAGGGCCTTGTTGCTGTATTGGGACGATGCTACCCACGAGCCACTAAGTGGCAACCTGTTTCGTGTATAAGTGCTAATACATACGTGATCATAATAATTATTGTTGTTTGTGTCTCTTTTATCTGAGGAAATTCATACTTGCCCTCCTCCTTGCACTGATATGACAGCACCAAGCTGCTGTCTTTATCCTTCATCTGCACCTCAGAAAAGCGCTCTGTGAATGCCCTCAGACTGAAGTCCTCCTTAAAGAGTGTATCCCTGTAGAAGCAGAGCTATTAGTACAAAGAAGATACAAGTTCGGGTTTTAGATAATTCAGTAAGACATACCCGCCGATCACAATGACATGGTCGTCCACTGCAAAGTGTGTGACTGCTAGATGAAGGCAAGCAACTGCACCAAGTCGCTCCTGCAGAAACACTCAAAAGCTTTACAGGGCATTTTTTATTTTGAAGTTTTAACACCTCGTGTTCAAGGCAATGTTCAGACAATGTTTTCATTCCAAATGTTATGGCTTGTTAATAGTTAATTGGCAAGAAAATGTTACATTTAAGCTCCCTGTAGATCTTATTTCATAACACATTTGACATTTGGGTGTAAAATGAAGTAATTTCTTTAAATATTTGCTTATTTGTATTGTAGTAGACCACAGTGTTTCATATGGCATAGATGCCCAAAATACAACCACAATTCCAATAAAGTTGGGACGTGGTGTAAAATATAAATAAGAACAGAATACCATGATTTGCAAATATTTTTCAACCTTACTTGTAGAGATTTTTCCTGAGTCTCTGAATCTTTTGACGGTATTATTGACTGCATATGCTGAAATCCCTAAATTCCTTGCAAACTGCACGATGAGAAACGTTGTTCTTAAACTGTCGGACTATTTGCTCATGCAGTTCTTCACAAAGTGGTGAATCCTTGCTTGTGAACGACTGAGCGCGATTTTGGGGATGCTCCCTTTACACCCAGTCGTCACACTCATCTTGGAATGTTCCTAACAGGTGTTTTATGGACATTCCTCAACTCTCCCAGTCTTTTGTTGCCCCTTTCCCAACTTTTTTGGAATGTGTTGTCGGCATCAAATTCCAAACGAGTGAACATTTGCAAAAAAACAATAAAGTTTATCCGTTTAAACACTAAACATCTTGTCTTTGTAGTGTATTTAACTGAATACAGGTTGAAAAAGATTTGCAAATCTTCGTATTCTGTTTTTACTGACGTTTTACACAACGTCCCAACTTCATTGGAAATGGGGTTGTAAATTCATCATGTGTTCTTTATTTTGCATAGTAAAATTTCTGATCCTGATTAATAGTGACCCAACCTCATTGTCTCTGGTCTTGTCACTGAGCACTTGAACACTGGGGAAATCCTGAGCCCAGTTCTGGAATGCTTCATGGTAAAGCTCATTGGTCTGTTGGGTAAACAAATCCAGTTACAATTACATACATCCTGCATTGTACTATACACCTAAAACTCTATGAACGCAGAAAAGTTACATACAACATCATAATGCCTTTTGTCTGCCGCAACAGAATTCTGATATTCAGCATTCTTACAAGGCCTTACACTAGATTATGGTACATGACTGTAATGTCAGCCATTGATCTTGGATAATAAGTGCCAGCTTACAGCTAAAACTCTAGTTAATCTCAAATGAGTCTGCATTTAAGATCAGGGTTCTGTACAAAACAGCCAAATTCTCCAGCAACTGTGGCTTTTGGACTTTGTTCTGGTCAGTGAGGCAGAAATCTATTACTGGGTGTATATTTCATGCTACTCCTGCTGTTTGTCGAGATTCCATGTTTCAAATCAGTCATTATCTTCCCTTTAAACCCCAAAGAGTCTTGGGGCCAGCCGCTGCCCACCCGGCAACCATAGATGGCGCGCGCGCGCGCACACACACACACACACATACACACACACACACACACACACACACACACACAGAGTCACACAGTAAGGGCCACTTGAGATACACAACAATTAACCTAACACACACTTCTTCGGATTGTGGGAGGAAACCGGAGTAAACCCATTCAGATACGGGGAGTACATACAGACTCCACACAGAACGGACTCAGGCCGCTCCACCCTTGAACCCGGGACCTTCTTGCTGTGAAGCAGCGGTGCTGCCCACTGAAATAACAGAGATGAGCAATTAGGGGTGTTGACGTACTACTAGTACTTCTAACCATACAGTGTGATCAGTTGTGTTCAACTTACACCAGGTTTTTATTCCAGTGGTATCACTTCCATTTGTTAGGTAAACACGTTTATTATTATTATTATTATTATTATTATTATTAATAATAATTATTATTATTATAATAATAATAATAATAATATTTTTTTAATAGTTTAATAGTGGAAAAATACCAAAATATGGTGGTTCGGTGTTGTGGGTCCGAATTTTGCCCCACTGTATGCAGACACAGTTGATAAAATCCTGTATCTTAATAATAGTAAAGTCTAATCACATTCAACCAACTTACCACAACATAAACTTGGTCAACACATGCAGACTTGGTGAGAGCTCTGATCCAGTACGAAATGAGGACCCCGTGTCCCAAAGGTAACAGAGCTTTAGAAATACCACTTAAATGTTTAAAGTGGCCACTGGCGTCCTTCTCGATGTCCCTCTGCAGCCGCGTACCATAACCCGCTGCCAAAATAACCGCTTTCATCATGGATTTACTTCTATGCAGCTTTATATATTAGATCTTTTATACAGCTGGCTCATCATGTAGCCTAGTGCACAGCGTTTAGCACGGAGACATCCGCATACGCATGGGCTGTGTCTCAAATCACATGCGCCATTAGACTTTTAGTATAGGTAAGTGTAATACGCAGACTAGGCGCACTATTTAGTAAATTAGCATGTATTTTGGGACGTGATACTTGCGGTACGATATTATTGAACACCTCGATTAATCATTCACAATTCACGATACAAAAAGTGGCGTATTTATACACTGTACTACACACATCATGTAAACAATATTAACATTTGTAGATTTTTGTATGTAAAAATATTATATTTCGCGTTTTGTGTATTACTTTATTTATTAAGTTCATTGTTTTAGTGACCGAGCTAAATGTAGTTGTTATTTCAAAATGAATGTGAAGCGATAAAAAATAATAATAATTTTATTTAATTTGTGAAAATGCAATAAATAAAAGGCTGGAGAATCTGAATATTCTCTGATCTTGAAAGTGAACATCCAGCAATTTCTTAGCCCTTGCAATGCCTCAAAACTGCAACAAGATTTGCCTGTATAAGAAGTATGGAGATGTTTTGAAGCTGGTCAAACACAGACAACAGTTGCAACAGCACTTGAAACCTCTCAAAGTGTGATTTGCAACTGTGGAATCACTTTTAAGAAACTGCAGCAGTACAAATAAGACCAGGGCAGGGTCGCCCATCTGCCACAACAGCAAGAAATGACCACTACTTGACCTTATTGGCAAGAAGGAACAGTTGCGGAGACAGTTTCTTGGTGCCACTGGATACATATTGGCATGATTGAGGAACATGGGAGAAAAGGATTCCTTCAGTGGAGGTGGAATCATGGTTTTGGCTGGCATCAGCACTGGAGTGGTCGTACCGGGCTCCACATCATCAGAAATTGATCCGAGTGTGAGTTAAATATTGAGATGAGATCCTGCACCCTGTAGTAGTACCCTATGCCGGAGCAGTTGGACTCACCTTCACGTTATCCAGACTGGAATTCCATTGAACATGCTTGACATGTACTGGGAAGACGTCTGCAAATGGTCCAACCTCCCACGATATTCCTTGAACTGGAAGTTGCCCTGGCACAAAAGTGACAGATGACCCCCACAAGAACTGCTGGACATTCTGACCCTGTTCATGCCCCATCACTGTGTATTTTGGCAGTCTTTGGTGACCATAAAACCTACTGAACAGTTAATGTGTGGAACTCTCATTCAGATTGACATGCTTCTGTTCACTCCTATTTTATTTTCTACTCAATTTGCGTAGTCGAGTTTGCATTTGCATAATCAGACATCTTTTAGCTTCTTCGTTTTATTTGCATTGCTGGAGACCTTGTTTAACGGAGTCTGATTAAATGCTTATTTTTAATCGCTTCATATTACTTTTTAAATATCCTCTAATTTTTGTGAGCAGTGTTTAAAACTTATACAACGGCGGCCTCTAGCGTCCGATTTAATGTATTCACTAGATCTGTTAGTGAGATTTCGGTTGGCATGGCAATCTTTTTTTTTTTTTCAAAACTACACAGCTCTCCGGAGCCCTACAGGAATTTAACAGCGCAGAAAATAAACACAGGTTGTTTTTTCTTGATATAAGATATAGCAGATACGTTTAGAGATACAACGCTAAAAAGGACATCAAACTTCAGAATCTGCTGTTAATATCAACACGAAATCAGGTAACGGAGGACAAATCTTTTTAAGCAACACTAACTTTTAAGATAATCCGCATAAACTGCACGACACAAATGACATAATATATATCTTTAACCTAATACAAACATGAACAAAGGAAAGGAATGAAATAATAAATCTAACAAGGCTGTGCATTACAGGGATTTACAAAATGTTTTAAAACAAAACAAGAGGATGTTATTTAAAAGAAAACACTGAAAACGCATGGTCTCCATTGTATACTGTTTTTGAAAACGTTGAGAAAACTACAGTATTCCATTAAAGAAAGATAACAAATATGCTTCAATAGGCTATGTGGTGTAGAACACTTACCTGACACTTTATTATGTACACCTTGGTAGTACTGAACTAACTTGATCCTTTGTGGCATGTATTTAACAAGGTGCTTCCTCCTTGGTTTCCTCAAAGGTTTTGGTCCATATTGACATGGTCGCATGATGCAGTTGCTGGAGATTTGTCAGCTGCGCAGCTGTAATGCAAACCTCCCATTTCACCAAATTCTAAACGTGATCTACTGGATTAAGATCTGGTGACTGTGGAGGCCGTTTGCCTACAGTGAACTCGTTGAAAGGCTTACATTACTTACGTAGGCAGCAGAAGACTGTGGTCATAAAGGAACAGACATGATCCTGAACATGAACAATACTTAGGTAGGATGTAGTCTTTAAAACATTCTTCGTTGATATTAAGGGGCCTAAAAGTGCTCGAAAAATTGTCCCTCATACCATTGCACCACAAGAAGCAGCATAACTGTGGATACAATGCAGGATGGATTCATGCTTACATGTTGTTTATGCCAAATTCGAACTCTTGTCATCCAAACGTTACAGCTGAAATTGGCAGCATTTTTCCACTCTGAGCCATTCCAGTCTTGAGTTTGTAACCACAGTCACCTGTTCTTAGCTGATAGGATTGGCACCTGGTGTTGTCTTTCTGCCCCTGTAGCCCGTCAGCTTCAAGGTTTGTAGGGCAGTCTTGTTTGTGATGTGCTACAGACATTTTATGAGTTTAAATCGAGGCACATTAAAACAGAATTCAATTTGCTGTGAGGCAACTGTTAATATTTCTGTAGTGCTTCGACCATAGGTCAGCTAATGTAATCTTAGAAACAAAATGATCCTTTTTATGTAAGGGCATATAGATTAGTAGCTCCTGACACAAAACTTTAAGCAGAGCAGACACAGACCCCAGAAGCATACGATCAACCCAATTTATTTAGGAAATAATGATGAACATGTCTGTATATATAAATGTCTGTACTCACTTTTTTACCAGAATGTATAACGTAAAAGAACAACACAGCCTGAACGTCTGCTTAAACTAGAAGTTTCAATAGTAGGGTCAGAAGAGCAGGCATTCTTGGACTCTACCTGCCTTCTTTCCACAGAAGGTCCCGGTTTCAATCCCAGGGTGGAGCGACTTGGGTCCTTTCTGCTACTACTACTACTCCACTATCCTGCCGAAATACTTAATGGGTCACATCGATGAAAGACAGAAATGTGTGGAGATTGATGATCCATCAAGTGACCGAGAGATGGCCGCGACTGTACGGTTAATCCAATCCATTGTTGCTGACCATGTGCTTCCCTTTATAGCCTCAATTAACCCATCTTCTAATGGCCACTGGATGGCTCTTCTAATAGATAGTTTTTTAAACATGATCAGAGGTTCTTCACTCGACTTTCTAATCACAGGATTTGAATCCAACACCTTTGGGTTGTGGTAGAATGGAAGACATGCAGCATGAGAATGCATCTAAAACCTGCTAGAATTGAGACTGTTGAAGAATTGAGAGCTGTTTTTAGAAGAAAACCCTATTATATAGTGTTTTAATAAAAGTGCTCGGTGAGTGTACATATTTAAAAGGAAGGGTAGTAAATTGCAGTGTCTGTTTTCAGATCTTCACCGTAGGCCAACCCTCGCTAAAGAACAGTAAAGAAGAAGCAATTCTAAATTACATTATTAAAAGAGTAAACAACATAATTGGTTAAAAAAGGAAGACTGGGAGCATTTAATATTCACAACTTTGAAAACTTCAGACCAGTCATAAACGCCACCAAAACAGAACTGCAGGAGCTTTATTTACAGAACTTTACTGCTGAGATGTTCAACATAAAACAGACACTTATGAAGGTGGAGCACTTGTCTTTACATTCATCATCATCCAGAACAACACAAGGTGGCCATGCTAATGTGGAGGTCCAAGGAATTGTCAGCGCCTTCTTTGAAAAGTACACCTGGAGAGAGGTCCAGGAACTGCTCAGTCTCACCACATGCAGTTGGTTGTTCTGTCCAGAAGACTTTGCTCATTCTGTGGAAGTGCCAGCAGGAATGATCAGACAAATGCAGCCCTTCTATCAGAGCAATGTCATCATCCTTGCGCCAACTGACTCCAGTGTGGCTCTGGACTACAAGGTGGTACACCAGATAGTCAGAGAGCTTACAGTTGGCATTTACTGCTTCAACCAGGTGCCAGCCATCAGCTTAGAACCCAACTATGATCAGAGCTCATCCTGCCACCTACCTCCAGCTTACCATGACACCAAAGTAGGACAGATACTGATAAACATTGACTATACCATGAAGGCACTCTGGCATGGGGCATACATCCCCAAAGAAAGTCGGCTGTGCTTCTCAGAACTCTGGAGATCCAGAATGGCAGTTGATGCTAATGGGGTTCCTCAAAAGAAGACTGCTATGCTTGCAGAATTTCTTACAGCAGGTCAGTGGCAGTAATATCAGTATACCCTTTGTAATAATCTTCATTTCTGCATTAATTGCAGATAAAATGTGGTCTGATTTTTATTATTCAAATGTCATAATAATTATCACGTGTGTGCTGAACAAATAGAGACATCTTTAAATCTTTAAGCTTCTCCAAATATCAGGTGTTTCAAGTAATAAGATGAGATTGTTGAGGTTCCTCGCCCTGTGGTAGGAAGAAGGTCATGTAAAATGTGCTCTGATCAAACACATTTAAGAGGGGTTTAATATTGTAGAAATATAAGAAACCATCAAATCGGTTTATTGACCTAAATGTTCATCAATCAATAATATTTTTTCCCAAATGGAGAAAATGTGGCTACTTTCCCTAGAAACAGGTTTTGTATAGTGTATCATATCACACTAAAAGCACATGGTGAAAAGCTAGATGGCTAGAGGGAATAAGAAACAGTCTTTAGAACTTGCTGAAGGTTTGGGTGAATAATATAATAAAAATGCTGAATAAAATGTATGTTAATGGTGGAATATCACACATAAACAGTGGTTACAGCATGTGTCTGCATATTGGAAAGTATATAGTCTCTGCCAAGCTGTGCTCTTGAGAAATGCTTTTAAGCTTCAAACCCAGTTGCAAGTTGCTCTGGACAACTGCCTCTGTTAAATGCTTTAAATGATTATATGAGACCATTCAACAGCAACATGTCATTCCAACTGTCAAGTGTCATGGTTTAAAGCTATTTTGCTGTCAAAGGGCTTGAATAGCTTTATTCATTGAGCAGAAATTATATTCCATATTTTGGTTTATGAAGACCAATGTTCATCTGAGAAATTCCAGCATTGTCTTCAATTCCTTCTCATTGTGGTGCAAATCAGCAGTAACATTAATTCAATCAAAAGCCATTAAATAGTGCCACAGAGTCGCAAACTTTTTTGTAGACTGTAGTTTATTCACAAGAGTTAGAACAGTGCTAATTTAGGCAGAATGCTTTAACATTGGGACATATCAGTGTAAATTAGACCATCCATCCATCCATCTATCTACAGTACAACATCTTTTTTATGATATCATTTGTGACAACTCTGAAATATGACACTTTGATACAATGTAAAGTAGTCAATCTACAACTTGTATAATAGTGTAAATTTGCTGTGCTCTCAAAAAAAAATAACTCAACACAAGTGTCAATATTTTGTGTGTTATTTTCCAGCACTGCCTTAACTCTCTTGAGTATGGAGTTCACTAGAGCTTCACAGGTTGTCACTGGAATCCTCTTCCACTCATCCATGACAACATCACAGAGCTGATGGAGATTAGAGACCCTGCACTTCACCACCGTCTGTTTGAGAATGCCCCACAATAGGGTTTAGGTCTGGAGACATGCTTGACCTTTACCCCCATTTTCTTTAACAAGGCAGTTGTTGTCATGGAGGTGTGTTTATGAAGGGAGGGGATCATGCTCTGCTTCAGTATGTCACAGTACATGTTGGTATTCATGGTTCTTTCAATGAACTGTAGCTCCCCAAAGCCGGCAGCACTCATGCAGCTCCAAACCATAATAATCCCACCATATCACCATGATGGCTGTAGACAAGACACCCATGCCTTTGTACTGCTCACCTGGTTGTCGTACTGCTCACCATCTGGACCAAATAAGTTTATCTTAGTCTCATCAGACCACAGTGTTAGGGTTCCTACCTTTCCCCCGAAGCGTTCGGCTGTCCACGACGGTCGCCATTACAAAGCTATCAGTGAGGCGGTCTTTTATACATTATCTTGATTATGCCCTGATGCTGAACAGCTGCTTCATGATCTATAAAGGTGGGGATTTCAGTGCTGTTCGGGGCCAGGTCTTACACCGGTATTCCATCTCCGGCCGGTTCGCGCGTCTGACCACCGGCCGGAGATGGACAAGAGATAGTGGTAAAGTCCGGGGGCTTCTAGTACCGATGGACTGGTACGGGTGGGTAACCCCCGAGGTAAAATTAGTTTATTAGAGACACTTTGAGGGTTTTCCCGTCCTGTACTAGTGCGCTCCTCGTACGCGCTGAGCTAGCACTCTTCTGTCGTCTGTACCTACCTAGCCTCACTCCAGCCGGGTATTCGTCCTTAATAGTACGTGTCCCGGTCTGGTTTCTTTTCATCCGATCTCGCGCTCGCGCTTCGGCACCGCTCGCGATCTATTCGCGTTCGCTCTCTTTGCGAATCCGAGTTAATTCTCGTGCTCTGTGTGTGTGTTATTCACACTTGCGCTACAAGCGCACTCTCAAGCTTATATGCTAGCCCTTTTGGCGCTTCTACCACTTCCGCATTTTCTTTGCCCATCGCGTTGCATGCGCATTCGAGCTTTCGCTCGCCCTCTGGCGCTTCGGTGTCCTCTTGTACAGCCACCCGGTATTGCGTTAGATGCATGTGTGACCCGGAATGGCGTTCCGGCGCTTTGCACTCTCTTTTGTTATGTTAGGAGCCTGATGCTCCACTCTTAACCCCCTTTCAGTTGTTTTATATTATTTCCCCATTCTTATTATACGTCGTGGGATATGCTTATTCAGCATACCTGGGTCCAAATCAAATCCACCGCATCTCATAACACACAGAACATGGTTCCAGTAATCCATGTCCTTAGTCTGCTTTTCTTTAACAAACTATTTGCAGCTTTCTTGTGCATCATCTTTAGAAGAGGCTTCCATCTGGGACGACAGCCATTCAGACCAGTTTAATACAGTGTGTGGTGTATGGTCTGAGCACTTACAGGCTGACCCTCTCACCCCTTTAACCTCTGCAGCAATGCTAGCAGCACTCTTATGTCTTTTCTCAAAAGGCAACCTCTGGATATAATGCTGAGCATGTGAACTCAACTTCTTTGTTCGACCATGGCAAGGCCTGTTCTGTTAAACCACTGTATGGTTTTAACCACCGTGCTGCAGCTCATTTTCAGGGTGTTGACAATCTTCTTTTAGCCTAGGCCATCTTTTTTCAGATTGTCAGAGAGTTCTTTGCCATGAGGTGCCATGCTGAACTTCCAAATTTAGCAGACCTACTCCCTATTCACACCTGAGACCTTGTAACACCAACTAGTAACATGATACCAGGGAGGAAAAATGGCTAATTGGGCTAAATTTGGCCATTTTCATTTAGTGTACACACTTTTATTGCTAGTGGTTTAGACATTAATGGCTGTGTGTTGAATTGTTTTGAGGGAACAGCAAATGTATACTGACTACTTAAAATATCTTCAGTGTTGTCCCATGAAAAGATATAATAAAATAGTTACGTGAATGTGAGGAGTGTACTTATGAGATGCTGTATGTATGTATGTATGCATGCATGTATCTATCTATCTATAGATAGCTAGATATTCAAATAGCTTGTTAGCTAGATCTATCTGTCTATAGGTGACTAGCTAGCTGTCTATTAAAGCAGTCTCGTTATTAAATAAAATATGATCTCTTATTAAAAGGGTATTGTCTGCTTTTGTAGGTTTAGTGGATATCTCGGATGACCCTTCTTACCAGGGTATATATGATGAAGACACAACTGACACAGACTTGACCTATGAGCCAAACTGTCCTGATGAGGAAAGGCTCTTCTCTCAGTACGCACAAAGCATTTTGCTAAAAATCACTTCATACCTGACCTCGGTCCATCAGCATGAGAACCTGTTTTCATTTGAGGGGACACACAACCTGTCCAGTGTGGTGCAACCGACAGAGGATGTGCTGGAGATTAGCACATATCAGCGGCTGCTGCAAAAAGTGTCACGCCATGTGGAGGTTGTAAAGAAACACCTGGGGAGGAAACTAGAACTGGCCACAGACCTGGTCTACCTGAGGCTCATCAGCTTCCTTGTACCCTTCCTCATTGGACTGAAGAAGAAGATGAGGATTCCTGATCTGTCTCAAATGCTTCCACCTATCTCAGGTTATCTCCTCATGAAAAAGCACACTTCTGCCCATAATAGGATTTTAACCTTTCTAAATGAGCCAGATTAGTAGCTACATAACATGAGACATTCTTTGTGCTATTCTCTCATAGCTGTAGAATAGGTTTAAAGTAGCCAATCCAGTTAATGGATTATTTGAGAGGTGTGAAAAATCATTGTTTATGTATTGTGTGGTATTAACATACCAATGCAAATATTTTTTTAAGGAAGACTTCTGAATGTTGTTCTAAATATTTTTTAAATATGATTTAAAATTGTAACATATAAGATATTGTGATTTTTATTTACTTAGTGTATGATACTACTATTTCATATTTTATTATTGTATACCAGTACCACCACACCAATACAACTTTCTATTCACCTTGTTCTAGCAACACTGATTATGTAATTAGTGACAAGTATATCAGCTAAGGAGAAACCAAACTATTAGCGCACACATTCCTTAGGACTTTACTATGTACTGGTTCTGTAGATTATTGGCCAACAATAAGTATTACTTTATGTCATAGTGGACAAGCTGAAAACTGAGAGAGAGTTGCCTCCTCTTCTTCTTGGACCTGGATTTTCCTGCAGACATTTTCCATACCAGTCAGACGAGCATTTCCACCTTCATGGTGGGATTGAGTTTGATGTTGGAACACCTGCAATGAAGGACATTACTGGGGAGATGAAGGTAAGGATCACTAGAGTATAGACCTGGAGTTATCCCAGTCCACCCCAGGGGCCTTTCACAGACTGTTGTAAAGGGATCTGTGAGAATTTTTGTTTTATTTGTTTACTCATTTATTTTCATTAGCTAAACTCATTTTCAGACAATATGAGACAAATCTATGACTTCAGACTTTTGTGCAACAAAATGTTGCTTAATGGAAGTCACGGGTATAAATTTCTTTAACCTCCAAGAGCTGCCTGCATGCTCTCGCCATATGAGGCCAGGCTCTGCTGTGCACCAGGAGGAACCCAGGACCCACTGCACCAGTGTAGGGTCTAACAATGAGTTCAAGGATTTCGTCCCGATACCTAATAGTAGTCAGGGTGCCATTGTCTAGTCTGTAGAGGTCTCTATGTCCTTCCATAGATATGCTTCTCCAGACCATCACTGACTCATCACCAAACCGGTCCATGGCGTCTTCAAACCCTGACACATTCATCACACATGCTCAGGTGAAACCTGCTCTTATCTGTGAAAAGCACATGGCACCAGTGGAAGGGCTTCCAATTATGGTGTTCTATATCTGGCTCTGTGGTTCTGTGGCCTGCTGAACGTCATTTTGCCAAGTTCTGGTAGATACCTATACTGCTAGCAGTTCAGGATCTTCTACGACCCTGTCCAGCTCTTCTAGAGTAACTGCATGTCTTCTTGAATCATACTCTTAAGACTGTGCTAGGAGATGCA
Organism: Parotocinclus haroldoi; assembly: GCA_034779995.1. Taxonomy (NCBI): domain Eukaryota; kingdom Metazoa; phylum Chordata; class Actinopteri; order Siluriformes; family Loricariidae; genus Parotocinclus; species Parotocinclus haroldoi. The sequence continues at coordinate 12,981 of JAUZST010003776.1, forward strand.
CAAATCTTTTGGGAATGGCACACATTGATGTGGACTACCTGTAGAACCTCTGTAGGGTCCAGGTACTGCACTATGGTACTAGTAGTGATGCTGACCCTAGCCAACTAGCGAAAACCAGCCATACATACTGCTTACAAAAATTAGGGGATATTTCATTATTTAATTATCATAATTTTGTGTGAGAGAGGGAAATAAAGCACCCAGAAAGAAATGTTGGATTGCTGCAAAACTCAGCATGCAGTTATGGGCAGATATTTAAATGATTCCAGTTGTGTTCCGATAAGATACTGCGTCTTACCATAAGAGTGCTAAAAAATCCTTCTCCCACTGTCTTATAAGAAGGCTTTATGGTAATTTACATCTTGGTGAAAGATTGACTTTGTTGACTGGTAGAAATGCCTCTACAAGTTACTTGATCATTTTGCCAGGTTGACAGACTTTGAGAGGGGACTAAGAAACTGTTAGGTGTTGAGAGCAGTGGTTCTGTGAGGAATGTGAGAAAGTGCATGCACACCCAAGGAACAGGCTCTGGATATCCCAGACAGACCTCCATATATGTATGCATTTATAGTGTGTAGTGTGTTCACCTGTTTCTGACCTCTTGTTTTTTTTCTATCATGTCCTCTTCTTCTCGCTTCTTTTTGCAAGTTATTTGTTGTTTTATCTCTTGTTTCACATTTTCTCTCCTATCCCATTTCTTTATCTTTCTCTTCCTCTTGGTCTGGTTTAATAAATTAGGATAAATAACATAGCTCGCTATCCATGAAATAGAGGCCAGCCTGGGTGTCCTGTTCTAACACACTTGTCTCAGCAGGAATCGCACATGCTAATAAAACATGATTTGAAGTGTTACTAAAGGTACATAATTGCATTAAATGTGTTTTCCCACTTACATGCATCCCCTGGGACTCATGTTGTTCAATCAGTTGTCTGTTTAGCTTGTATGCCCCAAGAACGAAACAACAAACAAAAAAAATATAACACAGTTTGGACGGGTAATCTATTTGACACAGTTTGCCCATTTGTAATCTGGCAGCTCAATATTTGCTTCCTCAGTTTTGCTCTGGAGCTGTGAGAGAGAGAAGAAGTGAAGCCCCTTTAAAGCAGCGATAAGTCGTTTTTAAAAATACGTAATTTCATAACTTGTTACTTTGTCAATAGTTTTATTGCAAAACTAAGCAAGGGCAATTTTTGATATACTGGATTTTTGATATACTGGAGAACTTCTTCTTTTGGATAAGAATGTCCTGCTTTACAGATGGCCTACACAACTTTACAGAATCATGCCGCAGAGTATTTAAGTGACCTTCAACGGCAAGACACTGTATACAAGGAGCACTTTCCTATACCGCTCAGTGAGATTGATGGGAAAAGGTAAAGCTAAGCCAGTTATCAATTTTAGATATATCTATATCATGGTTCACTCCACACTTTGTGTCTCCATTCCTCAGCTATAATGTGATTTCCATCACACTGATGTCCTTCTATCCACAAGCCAACATTGTTCAGTGGTGGGAAGTCATGAACACTGCTATTAAAAAAATGAGGGAACAGAAACTGCCCTTAACTGACATTCAACTTTATGAACAGTTTAAGAAAACATTTGGATACACAGAAGCCTTAAAATGCAAGGTAAATCCTCATCAAAGAGTATTTGTTTAACAAATCAGAAACCTGTCTATTCAGCTGAACAAAAACATGACTCTATCTATCTATCTATCTATCTATCTAACTATCTATCTATCTATCTATCTATCTATCTATCTATCTATCTATCTATCTATCTATCTATCTATCTATACACTATATGGACAAAAGTATTTCGACACTTGCTCATTCATTGTTTCTTTGAAAGCAACTTTTTCTTTGAAAGAGTTTATCCTGATTTTGTTGGAGTAACTGTTTCTAGTAGACTTCCTACTAGATTTTGGAGCATAGCTGTTAGAATTTTATTTTGTTTTGCAACTTACAATATCTTTTGTTAGATATTTTCCTTCCATCCGTTTCTGGCTGGTTGGCTGGAGCTGAAAAGTAAATTGTAAAATATTTTAAATAGGGCGTTCATCCATTAAATTAAAAAACATGAAAAACACTTTTCTGTGATGTCATACTGCGATGACGTACAAAATTCTCCCAGAGCTGCAGAGCGAACTTGTGATCCCTGTTTTCTTCTGAAGTCTGTTGCTTCTTCATAAAGAAAGAAAAAGCAGTTTGGTTACGTATGTGCTTTTAATGAATCATCCCCTAGACTGAGGTGTTTCTCATGTCATTGTGTTATTAGTGTGCATGATGCTCTCACAGTGCTGTAAACGTGGCGTAAGTACAGAGGACGATCCCGAAGCTGTACGGTAAAATCGTCTCTATGGTACCAGACTCGTTCCCGAAGTTTCTCTTTCAATGCTTCCTAAGAACACCAAACAGAGGTGTGAAAGTATTTCCATTAATAGAAGTATTAATCATTAATAATATTAATATTGTATTAGTAATTATTAGTTGTAGTGTTAAATAGTAGTACATTCGTTTTAGTAGTAATGGTAATAATAGCACTAGTATGAAATGTTGCAGTATGCTTAGTGGTAGAATTAACAGTAGTAAGAGAATTAGCATTTATAACAGCATTAGTAGTAGTGCTGTATTGCATAAATAGTAAAAAAAAGAAATAGTATTAATTGTGGCAGTAATATTAGTAATAGCAGTATTAACAGTAATAATATATTTATAATATTAGTAATAGTATTTATAGAAGTATTAGCATTAGTAGTATCACATTAATTCATTCAGAGCCAGGGCCAAAACCGGCAGCAAATAAGGCACGAACAACAGAGGCATTAGTATTAGAATTCAGTATTAGTATTAAACATTAGTATTAGTATTAATTAAAGTATTATTAGTAGTATTATTTTTAGTATTACGGTCATTAGTATTAGCGAGAGTATTAATTTGAGTATTATTATTATATACTAGTATTATTATTAGAAATATTGTGCATGATTTGAATTGATTGTAATATTAAGTATTAGTTGTAATATTATTTGTAGTATTAGTAGTTGTATTTATATTAATAATAAAAAATAATAATGAGTATTACATTTTAATAGCATTAATTGTACTATGTAGTATAAATGTAGTACTAGTATTAATAGTAGTATTCGCATTAGTAGTATTACATTTCTAAGTAAAAGGATAAAGTATCATAAGTATAAGATTAGTATCATCATTAGTTGAGTATTATAAGTAGCATTAATAGTAGCATCAGCATTAGTAAGTATAAAACTACTAATAATAATAATTATTGTTATTATTAAGTATAAGTATTAAACATTAGTATTAAGTAATAGGTATTAGTATTGGAAGTAAGTATTATTTCTTAATAGTAGTAGTAATAGTAGTAGTAGTAATTAAGTATTAGAAACTATATTGTTAGTAATAGTAATATTAGTGTTATTAGTAGTAATTAAGTATTAGAAACAGTATTATTAGTATTAATAATATTAGTATTAGATAGAATATTGTTAGTATTAGTAGTAGTAACAGTATCTGACCTGCATGGCATGTGAATAAATGGCAGCCATAAACCGAAGCTCTCCATCAGACTTAGGTACAGATTTACACTGACACATCCTACAGCATCATCATCACAAAAACAAAATTAAAATTAACATTAACATTTACATAACTATTTTAAAAATCTAACTTAACAAATGTTCATCTTTGTTTATTTTGAATTTTACTGATTGATATTCACCTGCTGTGTCCATGACCAGAATCAGCAAAATGAAGAACAACACTGACTATAGCTTTCTTTAGCTGCACACAAACAACCACACACACACACACACACACACACACACACACACACACACACACACACACACACACACACACACACACACA
>JAUZST010003777.1:0-16874 GCA_034779995.1 Parotocinclus haroldoi
GTGCATGTCATATCATAGCTGCTTTTGCCCAGCTTAATTTCTACCATGATTGCACTCGTTATTTACCAGAACCCAGGGGAAAAAATGGTCAAATTACCACCGAACATCCATGGTAGTACTGTGAACCGTATGTCAAGAAATGTACAGTTTTACTGTGAAATTGAACGAATTTCCTGGGCTGTTTCAGCCTGAATAGTGTTGATTTACCGCATCGATATATTGGTAGGGAAATAACCTCCATCACCAGCCAGTGAATTATCCTCGTTTACAAAATGTCTGACAATAAATCAGAACAGTTTAGGGATTAGGGATTAGGGATTAGGGCCTTGCTGATGGGACCACGCCTCAACTATCGAATTGTAGTCCGAGATTGAACCACAGTTGATTAAATATTTGAACCACTAGATCACACTAGAAACTAGGAGTGGGCGATATGGGCCTAAAGTAATTTCATGATATTTTGGGGCACTTTTGCGTTAACGATATATTTGGCGATGCATTTCAACAAAATACAATTGAAACACAATGTTTTTTATACTTTAAAGTACCTGACCTGGCAGCATTTTTGACTGCCCTCCTGCTCGGCTACGTGTTCCTGCTTGAGGTGGTGAAACAGATTCGATTTGTTGTTACAGACCTTTTGCATAGCTTGCAATTTTTTTTTACAATTTTGTACCAAAATACCATTATCGCGATACGATATGGCACAACCCTAGTAGAAACTTGATAGCTGTAAAATCGGTCTTATTCTGGTCTGCTAAGGCACCTCGGTGTGAAAACTGTTCTGCGTTCAGTTGTTTTTTTCTGCTTTTGTCCCTGCGGATGAAGGCCTTGTGGTGGCGAAGTGGTTATGGCACTGGACTGTGGACCAGAAGGTTGAAATCCTACCTCTGTCATCTACCACTGTTTTGTTCTTGATCCAGGCCCTTAGCGCACGATTGTTTGGATTGTAGGACTGCGTCACTTGTCAGTCACTCGCTCTCTCTATAAGAGTGCCTGCTAAATAACTAAATGCCTTAATGCTAGGCCTGTCAACCTGTTATCTGGATCCTATGCCCAGCCCACTTATGAAAGCACGTCTTCCATCCTTTTGTCCACTTAGGCTTCTAAATAAGCAGCTCTCGACCCCTCGAACTTCAGACCTGTTTCTAAACCTGCCGAGCAGCGCAAACATGCAGTGGCAGCCCAGCCGAAAGATCGTCCACTGCATCCTCCAATAACTTATTTGAGTAGTTTTTAAATGATTGTCTGGTAGCTGTTGACTCTGGGGTGTTCGTCTGGACCTTATGGCCGCCTTTGGCTTCCCACTGAGCAAAGACACGCCGTCAATATAAAGTCTTTGCCAGCTTTGTCAGACGTTCAAAAGACGTCCGCAGAGAAGCCAGAATGAAAGAATAAGACGAGAGGTTCTGGGCTGACCGACGTGATACGGACATGATTTGGACGTCGTGTGTTTTCTGCGATAGTGGACATCGACACCTTGCTCCACTGGAACTCGAAAACTACTTTGAACATCACTGATATTGTACTTGTGTGATGTAAATCATATCTCACTGATAGACAAGTTTTTAGACGGTGTTAAGTCGGACCCGTTACGCTTTTCTACACGATGCTCCACAGGGCTTCGTCCTTGGTCCTCTACTCTTTCTGTACACGCCCCCCTTTGACAATATGCTCAGAAATCATGGTCTTCAAGTTCCATGACACGGTTTTACACATACACAGAGCTATCAAACCTGCCCTAGTTGATCATCTGGCAGCCGTGGTTGGCTGAGAATTTTAAACAGTCCAATAATTCCAAATTCCAGCCGATACTCATTGCTTCTCCAGCCATCCTTAAGACGTTTAGACAGCACGCTGCGAGTATCCCAGATTTTACCGTATCATCCTTGGCCCAGGTGTGTAATCAGGGTGTCATTTTTGAACCCCGCACTATCATTTGGCTGCCACATTAAACACGCAGTTAAGACTGCTTTCTTTCATCTTAAGAACTCTTCCAGACTTTGATCCTCTTTTTCACACCCAGCCGTTAAAGATCCGAGATCCTTATTCGTGCGTTTATTTACTCCTAAACTGGATTATTACAACGCTCTCTGCTTCCAGGCTTAAAAACCTGCAGGACGTACAGAACTCATGTGTGTGTGTGTAGATGAATAAGAGTGAACGGGTGAAGGAATGATGGCCTGTGTCAGACTGGCGTCCTGTCCAGTGTGTATCCTTGCCTCGCAGTGTTTCTGGGTTAGTGGCCCAGGGGGATCCTTAATGTGTAACGGGGTTATTTCAGACGAATAACAACGTATTTCTATAAAACGGGGTCGATCACCTGCCAACTTTCTTGGTAAGGAGTTAATGTCAGCAGCTTCAAGAGACGTTTTAAGATCTGCAGTTTCAAAAAAATAGAATTTGTATCTTCTTGCTGATAGACCAGCATACCATTATCCAAAGTACGACATGTGCTGTTCGTTAGCAGGGTAAAATGTATACTTTTTTATACTTATTATAGAGTACTAACTGTATAATAATTGTAATTATAACTGCTGTTCATGTGGTACTATCCATTGTTTGATATCTGTACGTTTCATGCCGAAGAGTCTCCAAGAGAGTTTTTGTGGTCCCCTATTTAGCAATCGTATTAGTATACGGCCCTTCTGGGTTACTCATTACCACGAGTGGTCATCGAATAAACAGTACCCTTGTACCATGGAATGCTGTTACAGTTAGTTGTGTAGTGTGTTATCGAACTTCCTCTTCTACTCATGACCTTCTGTTTACGATGCGCTTCCATAAAGCATCATTCAACATTCACTGCACAGCAAACGAAGACACCCGGACATGTGTTACGCTGACCTTCGTGATCTGCTGCGCTTATAGTAACATAGGCCGGATATTTTAGCACCGTACGCCCTGTGAGCTGGCAGATTTGTGTATTTGTGGATATATGTTTGTGTAAGTCGAATAGAGGCACCGATCACTTTGTAAACAAGGCTGGGATTAAAAAGCCCGGTCCAGCTGTGTATATCGCGTTTGCTCGTCCCGAGGGAGGGGATGGGATGCTGTTTGATTGCGCTACAGATGCGTGTTGGACACGAAAGGCCGTTGGAACAAGGCCGGTGGCATGGTGAGTCATTGGGGAGCACCGCTGCTTTACAGCGAGAAGGTCCTCAGGTCAGTTCTGTGTGGAGTCCGCATGGATTTACTTTGGGTCCCTTCAGCAGTCCAAAGCATGGAAGGTTATAGGAGTTTACCCTTAAGTGCCCTTAGATTTTTTTTTTTAATATGTATGAGTGTTATTGTATGTGCCTAACAATGAACTGGCACCCCGTCTAGGGTTGTTCCTGCCCCGCACGTTTTCTAGGCCATCATTTAATCGTTTTTTGCACTGTGATCGGAAGCAAGGGGTCAGCATGTCGAGGTACCACTGGACAAGCCCAAATCAGTAGGGAAAATGTACTATCCTGCTGTCGCAAAAGGGTAAATGACCTTTCCAACTGGCACTGACCCGGCCCCATACTGTGACAGACTATGGCATTCGGACTCGTTGCTGCTAACAGTCTGGACGTTCGGAGTGCAGGGTTTCGATTTGGAAGACCGATTCGTTTGACCAAAATATACATTTTGGTGGTTAACGTAAACCTCCTTTAATGCACAGGAAAGTCTTAGGCGAATTTGCGAATGTAATTCTGTATTTTAGGGCTTCACAAAGGCTTGCGAACATAGTCTTTTACCCATGTGGTTATGTCCGCTGTTGATGAATGACAGTTTTTGATATAGTGGCATCTGAGGGATCGGCCGACTGGAGATCCTGTGCCCACCTTTGCCCTGCAAAAACTCTTTCACGGGTGCTGCTCTTGTACCAAATCATGATTAAAATCATCTGTTTGAAATCACATCGTTACTATACCAGACCTGGAATGTGTGGAACCTGAAACTAAGGTCGATCAGAAGAAAATACACGACATATCACGGGCTCAAACTGACTTGCTGTCCCAACGTTTTTCTGACTTGTGATTTGTAATATTGATACGTTACCAGAGTAAGTAACCAACACATTCAAATAGGATTCATTCTACTGTTCTTCCCACCTGTTTAAGGTTCTTTGTTAGAATGGTATATGCATGCATTTAGCACACACCCATACCTGGAAGGACATACAGTTGAGCTAAGCAGGTGAACGTTAAGGGTCTTGCTGGAGCAACCAACTGTCGCCGTGGTTTTACCCTCACAGCGGTCTGATTAGTAGGTCAGAACCTTCCCCACTGAGCCACCTCTATAATTGAGGTAATTATAGAAGGGATCACCCTTAACCAAAACAAAGAAGTGAGTCACCGTTTGCACCTGTAAAGTTAATTTGGATGTAGCATGTTTTATAATTGGACGCTTGCTACATCTTGTTTATACAACCTGCAGTCTGCTCGCATGATCTTGTCGTAACACTCACTCTTCTTCATTACTCATTATCTGTTAGTTAGGGACGTCAAGAACAATTTTAATGTACGTTTTTAAAAAATAGTTTAGATCAGAACGCACAACTTCTAAATCGGCGTTATTTCCTACACCCAGAAAATTCAAATACGCATTATTATTATTATTATTATTATTATTATTATTATCATCAGTAGAATTCCAAGTTTAAAGTCAAAGTTTGGTTTGACTGGGAAGAGTTTGATTCCTCGGTTTTGCTTAAATTCTTGTTCATATCTTCGAAACCTCCACCAACTTTCATTATTGTTTATTCACTTAATTTGAATGAGGTGAGGTTTTGTTATTTCTTTGTCCCTTGAAGTTGTGACTGCTCGTATTGGACGGTGAGAAAAACTTGTCTTCATGGTAGAAGTCTTATGGTATGTGGTATGCATAGACGGCTCGTGGACTCGTAAGTGCTGAAAACTTCATGCGGCAGTTTTAAAATACTTTGGTTTCATCTGGAGATTTCCCAAATTACACTCCTCTCTTCCCGCTATGGTTTTTATCGTCCCACCCATTAGGAAAGAGGAGTGGTTGCAGCTTTAGTATGTGATTATGTATTCATTCCTGGTACAAACTGTAGATGAAACTGACATAGGTTAACGTTTCAAGCTGGTGATGGGGATTCTGAAATCCTGAAATCTTTGCGAAGCCCGTGATATCCATGAATAGCTTCCTTTTGTCTCTTACAATGCCTCAGACCAAAATCAAAGACACGAGTACCTTCGAGCTTTGGAAGGCCACTGATGAAGTGGAAGTTCAGGAACACAGACTGACAGAGCTGTACATCAACCCTGACTCCTCCTCACAGGAAGCCAGTGACCTCAGAAATGGACAGACCCGGGACTGGAAACGGGACCTTTGACCTGGCTGAATAGAATGGAAAAGGGACATTTCGTATGGCAGAAGAGGGCAGAAACAGGATGGGAACCGGGAGCGAGGCTTGTCGATAGGCCGTCACCCAGGCCGGAAGAGGAATACAAACCAGATTAGCTCAGTTAGCTCGTTGGCAATGCCTTTCATTGCTCAATGGTTCAACAGTGGTAGTCTGACTGGGCTTGGACTTAAACCCTTAACCTTCTCTAGTGGTAATACATTCCACCGACACTGTGCCGGTACTGATTGTACCAAATTAGATTGCGTGCACATTAAGCATTTTACGAGTGCATTCTTTCAAAACCCCATAAATGGCGTTGGCATGCAGCCTAGTATATTACCCCACTATGTAAGTGCTGGGTATGAGAAGATATTCTGATATACTCTGATCTTTTAAACCCATTCGAACACTTACCAGAAATAAGTGCAATGCAATACACGTGAAAAAATACACTGCTTGTGTGTCCATCATTTCGTTTTTCCCTAGGCAACAGCCCCACCCAACAACACGCACAAGAAATCACATAAAATAGTACAGCACCGATTGCACAAACGCGTAACGTACGGATAGAAGACGTTTACACATGCAGTGAATTATGTTTGTCCAAATATAATTTCTAAACTCAGAAGGAGAGTTCGTACTGGAGTTAAGAACTACTGGTACATTTACCTCATCTGTAGCGTACATAAACGGACCCATCTGTCTATGTCTGGGATCAGGGCGACATATTTTATCGTATCGAGATGAAATGCTGAGAATATCAAGGATATCGTCAGCGCTTAAAGGACACTGACCACTGCTTGGGTGGGTTTACCTCCCGGCAGTGCCTTCCAGCTGGGTCGGACACCGTATGCACCGATTGAGTTTTATTTATAGGGTTTTTAGAATCATTTTTATGCAGTAGTTATTAAAGTATGGCTTTATATTTCATGACCGGTAAATGTTCAACTAATTAAAAACTCCATTTACATTTGGTTGTACCCTGTGTCTGGCCTAGAAAAAGTGTCCCTTCACTACTAAAAAAAACAAACAAAACTTGGCCAAGTTTGTAATTAGTAGGGAAGGGATAATGGGGAACAGTTTTATGAAAGCAACTGGGAAACTGGGACCGGATGCTCAAACTTCTTCATCGCTCGCATATTTTTCTCGTAACGATGTCATCCTCCTCTCACATCCACAAAGCTGTGGACTTGAATGAACTCCTCCCCCACCCCTTTAATTTCCAGATGTGGTGTCTGGAGGCCCAAGGCCAGCATAAACAGACCTATTTACCTTGTGCATGCTTCTATCAGATGGCTGGGATCAGACTCTAAACTCATTTCCTGAGTGAGTCATCAGAGGGATATCGGGGGATCGGAGGCAAAAGGAGCTCCCGAAAAGCCACAGTGACCCCCTGCAAGCATAATCAGATGAACAGAATCAGATTCTGTTCGACATCGAATCCTTAGCCTCATGAGTCAATTAGTGATTCGTGATTAGTGATTAGTATAATTCCAGGTGGTGACGTCCCATATTTTCACTTTATCAGTTTAATCCCCTGTCCCGCTAAACGTCTGTAATGAATGTTTATTGGAAAATAACAGTGATTTTATGAGACATAAACCATATGTATACCACTGTATGATGCCGACATCATAAAAAGTCAACGTTCTGAAACTGGGATTATAGCTGTATTCTAATTGATCAGATTATTTCTACGTGTCTTGTTTGGGCAGCCTTAGAATCAAAAGCTTTCAGTTTCTTTGATTTTTCCGGAAGCCATTCGGTTTTAGTTGTTTTGCAACCGTTTGGTATAGCAGAAGTTTGCGGTCTGAATAGCCGATCATGGTGTTAAAATATTCTCAAATGTTATAGTGGAATGCAAATATTCTCATCTGAGCATCTCCAGTGCATCTTTAAGAACAGACGACCACATTAAACATTATGATAACCTTTTAAAACTCAACGTATTGTGTTACCGTTTAGGCACTTTAAGTGCTCTGGATACGATTTACAAATGTAGACATTTTTTTTTACACACACACAGTTTTACTGGGTGGTTTGATTGGAATTTGGTCACACAATTCCTTCAGATTCCACATATCAGCGCATGCAGTTTCAGGACCACTTGTATGTTCAGATAAATAATGAAATCTGATAACGAGCTGATTATCGGCATGCGTGTAAACACGCTCAACGTCACCGATGCTTTGCCCGAAGATTTACCAGAGGATTCAACGTTTCTATTTCATTTTGCACATTCGGTAGGAGAAGCAAAAAACGCAGACACTGAGCGATTGGAGGCAGGAGTATCAGTGAACCTTCCTCATACGTAAACCCTTTATTTAAAGAGCTGCTCGTTAGACGAGCCGGGAATAACAGATTCCAAGCTTCTAGTGATCCAAAGTGCTTCAGCTCTTTAAGGGCCAGACGTTGGCTGAAACTTAACGGAGAATGTTTCTGGCTGGTTTACCAACACTTTCAAAGTTTCCACTTCGACTTACGAAGGCAGCCTGTTTTTCACCCTCTCGCTGAGGTTTATGGAAGAATTTATGGTAATGCAGGCGGTGTGATAGCATTTGAGCGGTCCTGAGGGGTAAATATTGGAGCGAGCAGTTCTAAACATGGGCCAAAAAGTGAGAAAAGCTGGATACCCTGGTTATTATTGCAGTACAAAAAGAGTGAGAGGAAGAAGCAGTGCATGTGACGTACATGGCTGCTAAAACCTTTCAAATAAATTCATTTGTTTTGGGAACAGAGCGTGAAAGGGCACACGTTTAGACATTTTCTTATCTGCCAAGGAGAGCAAGCTGTCATATAGCTGGTTTGTACCTGCTTAAGAGTGTCAGTGGTGTGTTTTTTTGTGCCTGAGTGGAGGAATGTGATTGTACAGATAAGAGAAGTTTAGAAAGTAGGCTTGGGCTCTACTGTTGGGCTGATATTAATACAGTGGCTGGTCACGTACACGGGACTGTGGTGGCCTAGCGGTTAAGGTACTGGACTACAGACCAGAAGGTCCAGGGTTCAAATCCCATCTGTGCCCCAGTTGGGTCCCTGAGCAGGGCCCGTAACCCTTAGCCCTTGAATTGTAGGTCGTGATGATCAGGAATATTGTAGAACACAAAAGGTGTGGTCATTAAGACGATGAATGGAAATCTAAGGTTAAAGGCTATTTCATTGAGATGCTCCTACATTTCATTTAAATATCAGACCCAAAAAAAGGTGGTAAGCTTTCAGTGGCTGAAAGTTTGGTGCGTCCCGATTTAGGACTGAAACGATCGGCTAAAGTTTTTTTTAGGTAAACATAGACAAGGCGATCTTCAATCAGGTTTTGTGTTCGATATCAAAAGCACTATTTCCTGTTTAGACGTTATTCAAGGAACAAAAACAAAAACTAGGGGAATGACCGATCGATCAGTCGGGGACTGGAATCGGCCAGTGTCCGGTGATCAGCCGAGCAGCAGCTCTGCGCTGGCCATGTTTACACTTTCCACAAATTTGGAATTCAGGTCATGTGTGGAGCGGAGCTTTAAACATGGCTCAGGCACTCGCCGATTTGATTATGACTCAGGTTCATGAAGAAATGCCCGATTTCGGTTGTGTTTTAGGTGCTACTGAATAGTCTCTATTTGTTTTGGCTTTAGTGGGGAAGCTCTTCAGGCTGTGCTGTTTGGAAAAACTGCAGAAATGACCCGGAAAACATTTGGAGCAGCGAATTTCATTGAAAACATCCTCACCCCGCTGAAAATACGGGATTTTTTTTTTCGGGATAATTAAAGCCGTTACTCATATTTTCAAAAAAGGCCTGTATTTCATCATGTCATCCCTTGTTGACATTTATTAGCATATCGCTTGTAATAAGAGAATATCTGGACAGTGTTTGCGCAGAAAAAGCACAATATTTTCCATTACAGTTAACTCCTACAGACGAAAGGAAGCGAGCTGATGTGCCCACATTATTTGGATCCTCCTCACGCTGCACTGAATGATGTACACTTGTGTTTGCGCTTAGCCATCGCCCTGAAAATATAACCAAACTTCAAAGTGTGTATTGTCCTTTTGTGGCAGGGCCGTAGGATGCATGGCTGCCAGCGAAGCAGAGGGAAGTTCAGACGTGAAGGTTGTGTGGAAATCAGATAACGTAACCAGAGATAAGAGTCAGTGACAGAGCATGAAAAACGGTCGTTTAAATTCTGTGCCGTGTGCAGTCTGCTCTGCGAGTCTGGCTCCTCGTGTTTGTGTTAAAAGCAGGATAGTTTCCATCACGAACGACTTTTACAGGCTAATGTGGTCCACAGACGTTCTGTAGAGAAAGCCAGTTGTTGACTCCACTTTGTGTGGAACCTCCTTGCTTTTAATGACGTGTCCTTCAGAAAATGCAGCTTGTCCAGGGGATAAGAATCGGCCTCACCCTCCGTTCTGGAAATGAAATGTGCGCCGTCATATTACGGTGAGATCATTTAATCGAGTTTGGTGGAGTTTGCACCTCCATCAGAGCAGCAAATGGAAATTCAGAAGTCACCATGACAGCTACTCAGCTGGAAATAAGATTTGGGACTAAACTGACAGCCGACTTAAGACTTGGATCAGCTATCAGCGTCTAGATCACTGTTCAGTAATAATATGACATTAAATGACATATGACCTTTGCTTGGGTTTCGTGGCAGGAATGTTCCCCAACACGTTTATCTTTGGTTAAAAGGAAAAGTGCCTCAATAAACTGATTAGGAAGGGCAGATCTACCACGGGGGCGACAATGGACGTACTGGCTGCAGCAGCAGAGCTGAGGGTGGCGTCAAACCTGGAGAACATCTCACACACCTTTACTCAGCACCTTCCCTGTGCTTTATCTGAGAAAAAAAAAAAAGCGATGACTTGTGATGATATTTTCTGGGATTTTGTTGATGATAATAGTTTTACTTTTACAGGTCAGTGTCTTTCGTGACGTAATGGGGGACAGAATTTATGTCGCTTTTTGTGTCGTGGGGCAACTTTTTGCAGAACGATCAAACTCTTAAGGTTTAACTGAGTGTGTTTTTGCGCTGGTACCGTGGCTGACTTCCAGGGCTTGTCATAATCACACATGGTGAAATGACTAAGTTGCCTATTTTGCAGACTGCCAGGCTGGTGCTGTCTGTGTTTTGTCTCCTGGCACAGTTTGTTCGCTCATTTCCACTTCCCTTTTCGGTAGAACACCAGCTTGATTAGTGGTGCCGCCGAGCTGCATGCGCATGATGTACATTTCAGTTTGTTATAGTATGACGAAAGCAGTCCTTAATAGAAAGTGTTCGTGGAAATCTCTTCCACCAGCAGCTGTTCGCCTACATAATCCCTCTTCCCAGCGTGCGGACGTTTCCCCAGTAGACAATAGACAACACACCAGCTCTGGAACTCTGCACCACACACACACACACACACACACACACACACACACACACACACGATGGTGCGGTGTGAATGCTCGTTTAATAATGTTTTTGCGACGTGTAAATCATGTCGTTCATTTTGCTACAGTGACACCGAATTTCCCCCTTGGGGATGAACGTAAGAACCCCTATCATCCATCCAGCCTTCCCCAAGTATGAGACTCACACATTATAGGATAATCTGCTTCTATAGGCTACAGTGGCAGGTATTCAACGTGACGTCTCCTTCCACTTAAGCTATAGCATAATATAGCATTAAGGGCTATAGCTTACCCTTATAGTTTACCCTTCCTTAGTGTGAAGAAGCTTTGTGAGCAATGGACTTTTTGGAAGCGTAGCGGCCTTGAAACATCTTGTTCGGATGCAGTGTCTGAGGGCCTGTGTTCAAATCCTGGTTGGCCTTGAATAGTTAAGGTCAGATGGTCGGGTGCTACGAGTGCATGGATAAAATGAAATAACATTTCAACAGCTAACGTTCAATTTGAACAGCGATGATGTTTTTTTGGTTTTGTCCATTGTTTACTTCGTATTACATAAGGAAAATGTTATACTTGTGTCATTATTAAATGTTGTGGCTATGGGAAATTGTGCTACAAACGGACTCACCCGTGTGTGTGTGTGTATTGGTGTGAATGGTGATAATGGAAATCGTGAATTTGGCACAGACCGTTCTTGGCATGAGCACAAACGCGCCACAAATTTAAATGGCTTCCAGATTGTACTGTGTCTGCGTCCTGAGTCCTGAAAACACCTGATGTTGCCTGCTCTGTTGTCACTTCGGAGCCACGGACAAAGGCTTGTTTTACAAGGGGTGCAACGTGAGGGCTGCTTTGCTGTCCCTGATTCCTAGACTCCTCATTCGTGCTTTATTGCTGCAGCCAGCATGCTCCGGATTTCGGAAATAGTCGTGCAAATGTTTTCCGGTTTATTTCTAAAGATGTTTGGTCATCGATCGGTGTTTAAATGGGTCTGCGTGAGCATAGGATTGCTCTTTAACATTTCGGGGGAATTGCACAGGCAAAATCATACAGCCAAAGCCGTTCGCTTTTCCTTCTTTTTTTTGACCTCTCGATACTTTTTCGGGGTTTTATGTAAATTGTTTCTCAGCCTGTAGAGTTTAAACCTTGAGTTATCCACCGTGGCTGTTTTCTTCATCACGACTGGACATTTACTCAAGGGAAAGAAGATAGACGGACCAGTTTTACCTGTATGGCTGCTTGGCTCAGGTATGCAAACTATGCCCCCGAGTTTCCGATTCGGCATGCAAACGTAGGCAGGCCGTTAGGGAGATGTTTGCTGTTAGGCAAGTTCACTTGCCAAAGCTTTCTGTGGTACAAAACATGGTGGCGTGTTGAAGTATTCTCGCGTAGTTCCATTGCTCTGAGGAATAGTTGCCAGCCATGCTGTATGGGGGAAATGTGACCCGGCTGAAAGGCCATGGTACGTACCATGCTATTTAATCTCTACTTAACATAATGCTTTCTACTAAAGGCACGAGTGCTAAGACTTAAAGTATGGAGGTCTGGGCCAGCTCAGCCACTCAGTATTTGTTTTGATTCCTATTGTTTGAGACTGAGCAGCACTAATCGGTGACGAGTAGTCATCCTGTCTATTGTCTTCAAACAGACCTGGAGAACATCAGGACATCCCTCCCATCGCTCTGCTTAATAACCCGTCCCTGTATTCCCTTACGGCTCATGTAAACATCATGTGGGATTTCAATAAAACGTACGAAATGGTGAACATCGTGCTACAGTAAGGTGAATGAATGCTTTGACACAATTGTTGGTGCCAGAGTGCCATTGCCATTCAGCCAGAAATCTGTGCTTTTGCTGTAACAAGCAGTCCTGAGACACGGTTCATAGAGGCAGACTGTGACAAAGATTTAGCCTATAGGAAGCTGGATCTGGGTGACTACGTTTTACTTTTACGTTCCTTGGGAGTTCAGACGAAGCTAAGAATTTGCTTTTGTGGCTTTAAATTATTCCCGCTGTGAGTGCCATTGATGCTACAGTGCCCTTGTTTGCCCTAGTGCCCTCACGCTGGCACACGGGCACCGTGCTCACCAAGCCACAGGCCAGTTCTCAGTTAACAGCTATTCATATCTGCGGAGTCTCTGACGCAAGTGGAAGCTAAGGAGCCAATTGTTGTATTGAGAAGTGTACATGTGGTATCAACGAAATACTAATACAGTGTCCCGGGACCTTTTTTTACACTAGAAGCTAGATGCTCGAGAGTCACCCACAACGCGAGCAGTGTTATATTACGATGCCCTTGATATCATGCTCTCCAAAAAGAAAAGAAAACAGTGTTTGAAAGAATAATAATAATAATGATTTTTTTCAGTTTAACCTTGGATAAAACTGGAGAGAAAATCTAAATCTAAGCTCTGGGACTGTGCTGGACTAGCGGTTAAGGTACTGGACTGTGGACCAGAAGGTCCAGAGTTCAAATCCCATCTCTGCTACAGTTGGGTCCCTTAAGCCACCATTGCTTGGACTGTAAGACTGTACTAGTTGTAAGTCGGTCTGGATAAGGGCGTCTGCTAAATAACATAAATATAAATCTAATATTATACTTAAAAAGGAAGGGGTCTCACGCCTCGAAACTGTGAAGGTCCAAGATTCAAATCCCACGGCTGCTAATCTGCCACCGATGGGTATTTTAGCAAGACCCTTAACCCAAAATTGCTCACATAGTACGAGCATATTTGTATATTTTCGGTCTTCTAAACGGCTAGATGCAAATGTAAACAAAGGCCTACACCCGTGGGTTCGTTTACTTTATGTCCTACTGGCTCATACGATCATGCATATCAAGTGATTTGAAATATCAAATGCGTAGGCATTCCCAACTCCTACGTTCATTTTTACTCTGTACTAAGACACGGCGCTGTCGAGGACCTCGGCTCTTGTTCCAGAGTAGCATTTGAAAATGAAGCTCTGACTTCAGAGTTCTACTTAGTTTAGAAAAAGGTGCCAGAAAGTAGAGCGAATAAAATGCTCTGCATAGAATGTTTGGAAGGTCGGCCTACAGGTGTATTTATACATAGAGAAAATGTGTGTTCACCCGTATGCTCTTCTGTAGTACCTGAAGACCTGTCCCTGGAGGAGAGAGACGAGCTGACAAATATTCGACGCAGGAAAAAGGAACTGCTGGACGACATCGAGGTGAGTGAGCGGCGTACACTGGCAAGGTCAAGAAACATTTCCTTATTTTTTTTATCGAACGCAATATAAGTCAACCCGTTTGCCGAGTACGTCAGTGCGTGCGTGTTACGCTTTCAGTCTCCTTACAGCACTAGGTGCCTTCGCGTCACTCAGCCAACGCTCAGGAAAACAAAAAGCAATAAAGCGGACAGAGAGTGAACAGTGTTTTTAAACTCCAGCAGCACTGCTGTGTCCGATCCAGTAGTACCAGCACGATAACACTAATCACAATCAGTGTAATAGTCCCTGATCCGTGCCGGCTTCCTGATCATTTAGAGAATTAACATTAATTACAGAAAAAAAAGTTCTTCTCTATGGTAAACAGCGCCGATAGTGTTGGTCACAACAACGTGACTGGACTGTGTACATGTTATGCTAAGTTTCGCGCTTTAAGGGTCGATTCTCGTAACGTCACACCCCCCTTTATTTTTTTGTTTTGGCCCGAGCTTTCATTCAAACATCAAGCGGACCGCACCAGATTTCACCCACCTATTTATAGGATCTCGGCCCGGCTTGTTTGATTTGCCCTGGACGGCAGTTCAGTTCAGTCGTTCAAATGAACCACACTAACGGAGCAGTTGCACCAGGGTTCATTTTACTAATACAGATCAAAGACCTGCCAGGTGTGAACGCCCCCATACGGTTTTAGTCTAATTTTGTCCATATCAGAAAGGTTTATAAAGAAAATAGCAGTTTGCTTCATGGATAATGGAAGCTCGCTCATCAATGTAGACCAGAGCCAAACCGTGTATAACTGTGCTTCTCTGTTTTATAACAGTACATTCCCTTTTTGTACTCCTCTAGTAAAGGTGTTTACACGTATTATATCCCAAACCAAACATCAATAATGTATTCAACCATAAACCTGATTTATTGATTATTCTGAGTGGTTCAATATGAATAGATTTGGCATATTACTTACATATCCTGCACCTAGGGTTGTGGGACTGTGGCGGGGCAGGTGGGACTCCAGGGTTCAAATCCCATGTCTGCCAAGCTGCCGCTGTTGGGTCCTTATCCACAGAGCCCATAGCCCACAATGTCTAACTTCTTAGTTACTGAAATGTCTATAAATAAATGTTTTTTTGTTTTTTTTTTTATGCCCCCGAAACGTGCACTCCCATTTTCTTTTCTTGCTTTTCCACTTTTGTAAAGTTCATGATCCCTTTGTGTGAAACGATCCCCGTTTTTCATTTTACTGTACGTGATTAGTCTGTGTAGACTAGGAGTTATGTAAAGAAGAGTGTGCTATTTTTAAAGGTTCAACCAAGTTCACGGCATGGTCCAGTTTGGAGCTCGGGACCTAACACATGCCCAAATCATTTTTGCTCAGCCTTTCGTAAACTGGCTTATCAACCCATCGGCGTATTCATAATCATTTGTGAGGGATTTCCGGAAGTTATAATAGGTCACACTTTTTGGATTCTCTTTCACAGCGCTTAAAGTTCGAGATTGCCGAGGTGATGACCGAAATCGAGCAGCTCACCTGCGTAGGGGAGAGGTGAGTTTTTGGAAACCGTCAGCATGTTTTTTTGTGCATATGGGCAAACGGGGAACTGTGGAAAGCACTGCCTTTGAAAGTCTCGTTCACACCTTCGGCCTGTTTAAACGTAGCGCACCCGACTACACACCTGTGTACCACGGCGACCCCCTTTGTTTTCGGTGTTTGTTCAGCGTCCAATCCATCTACCTATCTATCCATCTATCTTCATGCAGCATTCACTTATCCACCCCTATTCAGTAAACTGTCATCTGTTGAACGAGAGGGCAGCTGCATCTAGACTGTGGTGTACGTACTGTATGTGGCAAGGCAAAGCCTAATTTTAATATGACCAAAACGTTACCACGTAAAAGTGTTTGTAGAAACTGAGGAAAACTAAGAAAATTCCTCGGTGAGCCGTTTTTGGTGTGTAAAGATGGGCGGAAAAGATCTTGATCTGGAAAAGAATGGCCACTCAGTAAAATAATTTTCATTTCCAGCCGTGAAGCGTATTTATTTTCACCTGCAGGACGCGTCACAAGGCCAGAATGTTCAATAAAACTGTTTTAATAAAGTGCATGTTTTTTCTACATCTTGCAGATGAAAAATTGTTATTCAGAGTTGAGTAAAATGATGGAATCTTTTAGTAATTTGAACTTCTAAAACCAATCCTGGCACAAGCCCAAAGGTATGCTGCTCACAAAGATTAGGCGATGAATGAATGAAATAGCCCTTAAAATTTTTGAGCAGTGCAGTTTTGCGGTTAAAACGCTGTGCTTATAGACCTGAGCAAGAGGTTTGGACTTGGCAAATTGAAAGACAGCTTGGCCCCAGCATGGGATTTGTCAACTGAAACAATGGAAAGGATAATAAAACTCGTTCAAAGAGGAAATCCAAAAGATAGTGTGGCAAAAGATATCGGCTGTTCCCAGTGTAAACACAATGGGAAAGTTACAAAAGTAAAACAACGGGCAGACCCAACGCTAAGACGTCAAAACACCAGGATAGAAAACACAAAGCAGCACAAAAATTTAAAATACAAAATCCCCAAGAAAGCAAAGGAAGACATGGGTGGAAACAAGAGTCAGATCTTAAGAAATCAGCTGATTGGGAGTGGGAATCTCTAGGCACCTCACAATTCGATTACGATTCGGAGGGCAACCATTATCGATGCATCTCGATTCTTTCTTTTTTTTTTTTTACCATGTGACTACATACAACAAACCTATGGCATCAAAATAGGTCCTAAAGTTTTGAGAACCAAAAATACCCGTAACCTGAAATGTACATTCAGTAATAAAAACCGGTTTGTAAACAGAATACTTCTGTTTGTAATTGTCCATTTTGAGTTAAATATTCTCGAAGTATCCGTTTTCGCTTTCTTTGCGCCTTTTCTCCGTTGCGCTTCTCTCAGTCTCGCTTTAAAAAGTTGAGCCGTT